>OX235273.1:94455752-94727678 GCA_944472155.2 Trichobilharzia szidati
CTTAAAGATATTAATCACACTTAAGACAATTGTGTAATTTAGCAGACAAGCATGATATCACCTACACACCAAACATGTAAAGCAAGGAAATATTAGTTGGCACATAAACCGATATTACGAGCTATGTATATTGGTTGTGCGTCGGTGGCATAGCGGTTAGGACGCTCGCCGACCATGCACATGGTCCGGGGTTCGATCCCCGGCAGACGCACTCCTTTACCTCGTTAAGCCAGTAATAAAGTTGGTAAAGAGGGAAGGTTGGGCATGAGGCTAGCAACCCCATCCTGTAAAATAAACACTGCTACAGAAACTTCAGGCCTCTAGTTTGAAGCCCTATGTTCCACTGGGGAATGTGAAGGAATAAAAAAATATATATATTGGTTAGTTCATATCAAACACATGAATAAACGAAATTTGTGACTGATGGAAGGATTATTTTTTATTTGACAAGTTACTAGCGTAGAAACTTTATTTGAAAATAAAGATATTCACCCTCCCACCATACTTTGAAACCAAAAAAGTGAACAGATTTGCGACAAACATAAATAGTACGTACGCCTAGATATGGAAAAAAAGTATTACTAAGTTTCGCAATATTTTATGAGTAATCGAACTGAATTTATGGATAGAGTTTGCACAATTCAACAAGGCCTCACTTATCGATTCTACAAGAACAAGTGACAATGGTTATTTTGTTTATACCCTAAGTGTACCTCGTCATATTCTCATGCATCTAAATGACTACAAAGTGTGTGAATACAACACTTTACCTATGATTTTTGTTCTTTTGACGTCAATAAATGTGAGAAAAACTGAAGGAGTGTGCTGTACAAAATAAAATAAGAGAAGAAAGATCGTCAAAAAATAACGGAATGAGCACCTAAGCACTTCCCGCTAGGAACATGCAAGCGAGCGTTAGTCACTTAGTGTTACTTCCAACAGTTCACAAAATGAAGTATCATTCCCAATAATTACAATCCCTAACACCATCTAATAATGCTTCAAGTTCCTAAACTGTATGATCTCTTGGACCCCCACCGAAGGAGTTGTGAAGCTCCAACAAGTTCCATTGAGGATAAGATTTATTTTGATAAAGTCTCACAGTGTTATACAGCAATATTTATTGGTGCCTTTTCGAGCACAATTTATTACTGCTCATAATCATATCAAGGCACTACTCACACAACTTTCCAACTTCGTTTATGTATGATTCTACTATTTCTCATCTCTTGATTTGATTGGTATTAGTATTTTCCATATTTCCGATGTGAGTGATGAGTTATTCCTATTGCACGTGTTGGATGTAGATTCGATGATCAAAGATTCAGTGATCAAGCTGTCTCTCCATCTACCTATATGACTCTTTAGAATTTTAATTCTATTCCGCCCTATTGTGTAGTTGTGTGTTATTGCATGCGGTGAAAATTGCTGAGCTTTTTCCTAAATTACTTACCTTCATGAGATCAATCGTTCTAACCTTAGCTGAATTCTTTTGTTTTGATAATCTGACTACCCCCGACCTACTAGTTTGACCTATGTAGTTGACTTAACTAACAGTCGTTGCAAGGTATTTTATCAATTATATTATTTAATCTAGTTGGGTCCACTGGCTCTTTTAACCTACAGAGCTTGTCCTATCTCAGTGGGTTTGTAGGTTTCTGCTTTATTAAGAATCCTACATAGGGTATCAGATGTCCCTTCCTTATATGGTAAAGCTGTAGATACCTTATATTCTTTCTTATTTATGTTATCATTATAGTTTCCCCATTATTTTTTTGTTCTTCCTAATGAATTTTATAGAATAGTTATTCAACACACTAACGCTTCTTCTATCTCTTTTATTGCATCATTTAAGTCTTTTGTTGTGCTACTTAGTGCTACTGCTCGGTTTGTTAGACACTTAACTAGGTCTACCTTTACAGATAACGGATGAAATGAATTAAAATCTAAATATCTATTAGAATGCGCTGGCTTTTTATTAACGCTATTGTTTGTGCGGTTTACCTTCTTCTATTCGTTTTATTTTACAGTCTGGTATAGCTAATTCTCCTTGTTCATTTTCCGATTCAAAGGTGAATTTTATTCCCCGCGAAGATAAGTAATTTAGAAAAAAGCTCAGCAATTTTCACCGCATGCAATAACACACAACTACACAATAGGGCGGAATAGAATTAAAATTCTAAAGAGTCATATAGGTAGATGGAGAGACAGCTTGATCACTGAATCTTTGATCATCGAATCTACATCCAACACGTGCAATAGGAATAACTCATCACTCACATCGGAAATATGGAAAATACTAATACCAATCAAATCAAGAGATGAGAAATAGTAGAATCATACATAAACGAAGTTGGAAAGTTGTGTGAGTAGTGCCTTGATATGATTATGAGCAGTAATAAATTGTGCTCGAAACGTCACCAGTAAATATTACTGTATAACACTGTGAGACTTTATCAAAATAAATTCTACCCACAATGGAGTTAGACGCTATCACATTGCACAAGTTCCATTTTTATATGAAAGCACCAACAAATCCTAACTACCCTTAATAACGCTAAATCAGGTCATGTGCTGATCACTTGACTATCAAATATCGCTAATACATGACTATGAGTCACTGGTTAAATAGAACAAAGAACAGCATAACTACCAATCCCTGAGCAACATTAGTCGAGCCGATAACCAATAAAGCATTTTTACGTGTGAATAGGCACGCCAAAATATGCGAGAAAGGATAAATATTTAACTAATTAGTTCATATTAAAACTGAATATCATGCTTCACAGTTAAATGATTACAGAACTTGAACAATATGTAACAAGCTGAGAGAAGGCTTACAAAAATAGCGATAACCCAATGGGGCCTCACAATTTCATCGATTAACTTCCCTTCCCTACCTAACACTCCATACCTTACATCATTATTATTGACTACAAACCACTACCCAAAATAAGAGACCAAAGGGAGTCACCGCCCACGGTCTTTCCACTTTCAATGACTATGTTTTACAAAAGCAAAGTCGGGCAGAGCGCACTGCTACAAAGCACATACATTTTCCTGTGTATAGTAGGATGAAATTTCAGAGAAACAGGATAAAAAGTTTCCGAAAAGTTTTTTATCCACCTAAAATAATCCATAAAAGTGGATCAAAGTTTATAACTTTTGTTTCCAAAACGTCACTTGTTAACATACCTAATACTGTGATTAAGGGTGTGTATTTTATGTGGAAAGCACTGGTTATTTTTCTACCAGCGCTAACTTTACCCGAAGAGTGATTGGAATGCCAAAAGGCTATAGTAATAAATAAAACATCAATCAATTGATGTCAGGTAAACACAATAGCCTACAAGTAGTGCCCATTTTGTAGTAATCACTAGTACAGACTCACAGAGTGCACAGAGCGCACTAACCTCACAGGAAAATTTAAATTTACCATCAATTGTAGTCATGAAACATACTTGTAAGAGTGGAAGAATGAATGAATCCCAGAGGCTAGAAACATACGCTGACCTTCGTTTCCAACAGATAAACTTTCATAACTGAACACCATCATCCCCTGACAACAGCAAAAAAGACATTGCTATCAAAAAGTGCAGTAGTAAAAGAACCAATCAAGGGGAAATATGACCGTAAAATAAATATATAAGGCAATAAATTAGAAACAGTACCATAACTTCATGTAACTTTGATTCACACCACACAAATCATATTTATCAGTCAAGAGGAAATCTATGTATGACTAGCTCCCATTTTCACACAACCAACCACCTTTTTCCTGTATCAGGATTAACTATTGAGACAGTTTGTCCTGAGGGTTTGGAAGCTGATGAATCCTTTACAATCACACAGTTCAAATTTATAGGATGAGAAATGACGTAGATTTCTAAATTCAATATGTTAGCACTTAAACTTGAACTGCGTATCCCTTAATTAATCGAAACACAGAGAAACCTAGAAGTAATTCATTTACAAACATATATATATAGTAGTATTCTCAGTAATAAGAATGATCAAGTCAAAGTTGATGGAAATGAGTAAATTATCAACTGTTGGATTTGATTTGATACGGGATCACTAACTAACATCAGTTAGACAACTATTGGAAAGGCAGGGAGTACTGACCAGCTACTTCTTCCTAGTTTGGAACCCTTCGTCAGTACGCATCCACCGGGGTTCGGATCCCAGAACCTTCTCGGTAAAGACAAAAACTGCCTAATCTCATTTGATATAGATACACTTACTCAATGGCCACCTTACAATGATCTAATGCAGTCGTATACTAAATCGGTTTTTATTTGAGGTAACACATTCACAAAGTAGTAGTTTGGTGAGAGCTGTCTGCTAGCCAAAATTGGTAGACAGCAATTTACGTCAATGTTTTGTTTACGTCCCAAATCTTAGAGATTAGCAGATATATCAACGGACTGTCTAAGAAACAGCAACAAAAATATGACAGAATAACCTTCAGCAGGTTTACAACCAACCAGAAGGCGTTACCTCTCTGTCAACAATAACGAATAATAATGTACACAGAAATCTATAAATATCTGTTGATTTTCTCAGTAAAGGATCTGTTGCCTGGGCCTTGTCTTCTATCGTTACAGTAGTATCAGTTATTGGTTCTCAGTCCACCGAATCAACAACTAAGATGCGCAACAAGGATAATTCAATACTAGTGCTACATATTTCATCTGAAAAATCTAGCAATTAAATTCAAACAATAAGAAGCACCAGAACAACATCATTTTAAGTCAGAAAGCTGTTCAGTTATCTAAATATTATTCAGCGCTTGTAATGATTGATAATTTTTTTACTGCACTATGTAAATGTTCATTGTTATTTATTTCTATCTATCATAAATTTATCAATACAAATAATTCTGGTTGGTTAGTATGAATTTCTGACTTCTGTTATCTGCGTGTTGTTGTCTGGTTTACTGTTATTATTTAGTAATCGCTGATTATAATTACAAATAAATATCACAGTGAGAACAATACATTTGAAAAAAATTCCTATGTGATGTATGCTGTATTAAATAATCTAACCTAATCTAGAATTACATTTTGCACACCGTGTGTAAATACCACCTATGCATGAATTATAGAGATTGTTATGCATAGAAAAGTGTGAAAACAACTCAGATCTGTGATATGACAATGACATAAGCGTATTAACACAGACACATTAACACGGACATCAAATCGACTAGGAAAAAGCAGAAAATAGGAATACCGAAGAATTCTTGGGTGTGTGGTGCTTGGATTAATCTACACTTAAGAGATATTTTGATGCAGATCGAAGTTTTCAATCACATAGTCAAAAGGTTAAACATAACCCGCTTTTTGAAATATCATGCATCATTTCTTCGTGTGGATATTTTCCACTACTAATTGAATGTGGGAATAGCTAACTAGGAATTCGTTCATCACTTAGTACTTGCAGCCGGTAATCTAAATTATCTAGAGAATATATCAACTAGATACGAAAAGATAAGGGACCAATATTTCTAATACTGTCTTACACGAGATAAGATGTAGTTACAATGCCTAAGTAACGTCACTGAAGCTAAACAATGCAGAATTGACTTTTTCTTTAATGCAGTGGGAACCAATTTCATCCAGAATCATGACAGAAAGATTCAACTCAAAAGGAAGGAAGGTTACGATCATCCAATGCTGCGTTCCCACAAACAACGCGGAACAAGAGAAGAGGGAAGATTTTTATGGACAACTGTAAACAGCAGTGGAAAACATCCCAAATGGTGAAATCATGGGCGATATGAATGCTAAACTAGGATCAGACAATACGGTAAGAGAAATCATCATGGGTTGAGAGGCTTTTGATCCGCGGAATGAATGAGAACGGGGAACACGTCGCAGACTTCTGCGCTTTCAATGATTTGGTGATCGGAAGCAGCCTGTACAACCACAAGGATTTACACAAAGCGATGAGGATTTCACCTGATAGACACACCAAAAACGAGTTAGATTCCATCTCAATCTCAAGAAAGTGGAGACGCAGCCTGCTGGGTACGAAGTCTATAAGGGAAGCAGACACTGGCTCAAACTATCATCTAGTCCAAGGAACCTCCAAGAACAAGCTGAAAGCCTTCAAAACAACTGGAGACAGACCACAATTCAAATTCAACACTGAAAAACTGAAGGACGAAACTACAAATGACACTTTCACTTCAGCTATCAGAGACAACTTAGAGATATTACATAGCATCAGTGAGGAAACAGGTGTGGAAGAACATTGGAACTCTCTGAGGGTGATGCTGAAGGAAAAGTGTACAACCGTTTTAAGAAGAAAGAAGAGACACGACAAGGAATGGCTCTCAACGGACACCTGGAAGCTAATAGAGGAGAGGAGAATGGTGAAACAGATAATTAACCAATGCGAAGATGGACAACAGAATGAGAAGCTAAGTTCAATGTAGACTACAGTGAATAAAGAAGTGAAGAAGAGTGCAAAGAAAGACAAAAGACAATTCCACGACACACTGCTCGGCAACTGAAGCAGAACAGGCAGGCAGGGCACAGGTAAAAGAGACCTGAGAACATTAATTATATCAGATAACCACGTCTCTTTCCGGGAAGAGATCAACACAGATGAAACCTATAAAATATGTACAAGGGAACCTGATCATCAAGAAGGAGAAACAAATAAAGCAATAGGTTGATCACTTCAAAAGACTCTTGAATCGACCATCGCCTGCAACTAGTCCAGAAATACCACCAACAGCATGTACAGAACTGCCAATGGACACCAATCCACCAACAAAAGCAGAAATCGTGAGTGTAATCAAGCTACTGAAGGTCAGTTGGGAAAGCATCAACAGCAGACGAAACTCCTCTTGAAGCACTGGAAACTGACCGCAGCGGATGTGCTCACACCACTATTGCAAGAAGTTTGAAAGGAAAGAAAGGCACCTACTGATTGGAAAAAAGGCTACCTTATCAAGCTACCAAGGAAAAGGGGACTTAAGCATCTTCAAGAACTGGCGTGGAACCATCCTGTTGTCCACTCTAAGGAAAATATTATCACATCATCCTTGAGAGAATAAAAGATGCACTGGATGCAGAACTCCGCTCCACCGGAACAAGCTGGATTCAGGAAAAGCAAGTCATGTGCTGATTAAATTGTAACTGTATGCATCATCACCCAACACAGCATAGAATCGCAGTGAAAGTTGTACCTTAACTCCATCAACTTCGAAAAGGCCTTTTACAGACAGCGTTGACCGAGAGGTAATTTGGAAACTGCCTCAACACTATGGTGTGCAGTGCTTAAATCTTTATCAAACTCATTCAACAGCTATATGAAAATGCCAATTGTCAGATGATTCACAAGGGAAAAGTCAGCGAAGTCTTTGAGGTGAGTACAGGAGTAAGACGAGGCTGCCTAGTATCACCAATGATATTCCTAGTTGGGATGGGCAGGAATACTCTGGACGGGTAAGACGACTCTAGAAGATCTGGATTTTGCAGTTGATTTATGTTTAACGTCACACAAACTCGAAGAGTGGCGAACGAAAATAAACAACTGGTAGAAGAAGGGGCAAAGATGGGACTTCAAGTGAACATAGAGAAGACGGAGGTGATGGAAACAACCAACCAACAACGACAAGAACCAATCAACATGAGAAATTTGGAAGAGGTTACTTCTTTCACTTATCTAGGCAGCATCGTTTCAACTACAGGCAGCATGGATAAGGATATCAAAACCAGGTTCGGAAAGACCAGGTACACCTTTACCACTCTGAAATCAGTTTGGAAATCTTCTGCACTCTAAGGCATAAACAAAAAGATTTGGATTTTCAACAGAAATGTGAAGTCAGTCGGTACTTCTATTTGGGTCAGAAACTTGCACTGCGTGTCACGAAAGTGATTTCCAACGGGTTGAACACTTTTATCAACAGCTGCCTTGGCTGACTCCATATTGAAGGTCAAACGGCAGGCCAGAAAGAATTGGCAACAAGAAACTCTGGCAACATGTCAACCAAGAAACTATCGTTCAACAAATATGTAGAAGAAAGTGGAGATGGATAGGGCATACGTTGAGGAGGCCATCGAATGACATCGTACGCCAGGTGACTGCTCGATTGGAAACCAAATGAGACACGACGAGTTGGGGGCGGGTCCAAGGGTGACATGGAGGAGACGAGAGGCTATGAGTAATCGTGGGGCCAGCTAAAGAGGGTCACGGAGATTGGGACAAAGTGGAGATGTGTTGTTGAAGCTCTATGTCCCACTAGGAGCCCAAGGGAATAATAACAATAATAATATTAACTATGCAAAAACATACCTCACCGAACTGTTTTGCAAAAGTGATGGCATCTTCTTGCTTACGGAATATTTTTCTAACGCTTGTCGGACCTTTTAAACTACAAAAATAAAAAAGCAAACAAATTTACCCAGGAATTTTCTGATAAGATTACGGATGCAGTTTAGCAATGAAGTTTTGAGTTAATAACTATGCTTGTAATAGACAGTTATTACTCGAATTGAACGGTTGTTGAATCTATAAGACACTGTTTGAATTTCCACACACTAGGGTGATAAACTCCAGGTAACTTTCTGATTACAAGTGAAGACAGATTCTGAGGGGAAAAGGAGCAGTCGAAGAGAGATGTGTCGCTTGTGAAATTTGGGCTCTGAAGCAAAATCGAAATGAAACGCATATTTTAGATCCGCCTTGTGATTTGTACTGGTTAGATGAGTCTACATTTTTTGTTGGATCTTAATCAATTTAACTTGGGTGACGATTCTAGAGCAGTAAAATCTATTTTTGAGATGTTGCCCGGGCTTTAGTAAAATCTGTTTTTGGGAAAGACGCACTTCCACTTTTGACGGTGGTTGCTAAAAACAACAATGAAGTCATTACGTCTTCTGGGTCCTTGGAATACCTAAGATGAGTGGCTGGAGACTTTTGAAGGTTTTTTAAAATGGCAACTTAATGTGTCCAATATTTCAGATCTTAAAAATTTCACTAGTCCTTATTTACCTACTCTCTTCACCACTCTTATATTTGTCGATTACAATATTGTCCTTTCGCTCTCTTGTTTTGTGCTTTCAGGAAGTGTGATCTCCTGTGTAGTCTACTTTGTTTTGTCAGGAATTCACTCGTTATCGGTTAATTATAAAACTTCTCCCTCCAGATACAGTAGGACAAAACTAGTGTATTAAGTGTAGTGCGACTGAGAAGTATAAGCTTTTTAGCAATAACTCCTGAAAATAGGGGTCATGATATCAGTTCACTTACTTGTATCTGGGAGATCAGCCCATAAGTTTTAACAGGTAATGCAAATTTCATTTTGTATGGCTTGGAGTTTGATGAGATTCTATCATTAATATGCATACATGTTTACAGAAGGAATCACCAGTGTGACCACATTCTGACAACTTTTCAGATTATACAAATACTCAGTGATTACCATCCAGTCATTATTATTCGACCCACTAGTACTCTTGAACTCCAGTGAGCCACCTGTTTTATGACAAATGACACCTAACACACTGTGTTGCAATAGAATTGACTAATTTTCAATTCACTTCCACAATGATCAGTGAAAATTACGTTTATATAGGAACCCTACTAGTGATACATTACAACAGGGCGGCATTTCCTTTATCAATATTTCTATGGAAGACCTTACATTTTTAGGATACATAATTTTGCAATACACTGGGAGTTGACACTTTACACACTCCTAATTGACTTCATTGAGAATATGTTCATAAATCCTTTTGCAATAGACATAAGAAGTTTGATTAACTCAGTAAAATGAAGGTGTAGTAGCACTTTTCAATTTTAACTGTAGAAACTTTTTAAATATGGAATCAAAGAACCTTCTAGGAGTACATGTGCCTTACAATTCTATCAGAAAATTTAAAAGGACGGTAAAACAACTGTCACTGTTAATGATGTATAAAAATCCAACTCTATTTATTACCGCTAATTTCAAAACACCAGTTACTTTTGTCCAAATAATAAATTATATATATAAATATATATATATATATGTGACCAACGTACGAAGCAGGATAAGGCTGGGGTATTCGGCGAACACGTGCGACAGCTGCTTCTAAATCCCACGTTCTGCGTCTATAAGAATTTTAGAAAATAGATACATAGAGCATGATCCCATCAACTGAGCTTAAAAGCTTTTAACGATATTATATCCAAAGTCAGATAGAGAGATACAGATCATGTACTGTAAAAGAAGATTCTAGAGCCTTGCGAATTGATGCTATGCTCTTTATATGAAATCAATTTCCTTTTTCTCAAAATTATAGTCTGGACACACTTATCAGGGGAGCATTTCTAAGCATTTTACTAACAGATGGTGAAAAATGCTTATGTCTCAAGTTGTATAAATTCAGACTAAACTGTTATGTTAGCTGTTTAACTATATTTTGCTCCTAATATTCTTGCACATTGAGCATATCGAAACGTCCGTTGATATCAATCTCGTACTGTTACTACAAATGTTTACTTCAAACGATGCACTTTCGTGTGAGGTTTGACACTATTTTATTTTATGTTATTTTCCCTTGAAAAACGAAAAAACCAGCCGAAATTACTTTAGCAACAGACATGTGGCACTTAATGAAGGACAGCACAAAACAGTCTGAGTGTGAGTACAGTAGAAGAGAATAATTTTACTCAAATTTTTACCACATACATGACACAACTAGACGGCATACAATAATGCAGAATTATTAGTTATTCAGTAATTGATTCAAAGCACATAATTGAGATGCAGTCTTAAATAGGGAAGTAGGTCGTTCCCGCATCTAACACTAGTATGACCCTAAGACCACTTGTCAGTCCAGTTAGGTGCAATTATGAAGTAATCTATGAAAAGAATAGATGAATCAGTATATATGAAATTACAGAAACCAAACAATGCTTATTGTTGGAAATATACATTATTACACTACGTGAACATTTAAATAAAGCAAAACGAAAAGAACACCCTATTCAGTGACACAAACTTAGATGAGAGAAATAAAGACTAAATATATGACTCGAAAATTAAAAATACCCATTCAGAGTGAAGACCCGCACCCTCAAAGTAGTTGTATGTAGAATATACAAAAGCTAAGACGAAGTCATTTGCCAGTAAGTTTGCATAAAGCAATTACTTAGGCAAAACTAAAATTTGAGGTTGAAAAACAACTCACCGCTTCATAATGCATTCACATAACACTAAAATCGACTGTTCAGTTGGCGAATGAAAAAGGTCGAAAAATTTTGTACTTCAAGACGAATGAGAGGCTAAAATGGAAAACTATAATTATTCCTAAATTTCCACAGGAATACTCAAATAAAATATCAAATGTTGCAGCCTTCAACAAAGTGACTAAACAAAATTGTTGAAAGCAGCAGTATCCGTGGTTACTGCTTGTAATGCATTACAAGCGTTTTGTCCACCGAAAGATACTGAGGCAATCTGTTCTAGTGGAAAAGATGACGATATATGGTAAGAATATTCTGGGGGATTTGTTCATGATGCCTAAAAAGTTATATTAGTGCAGCAGCAACCAATACATCAGTGACAATCACATCCGAATACCTCAGTAGCTCCAAGTGAGGCGGGTTCAAATCATTGGGGCAGCATCTGTTGCTTTGAATTTGCAAATAAGATTTGAGAGCGAGTGATCAGTTAAGTAGACCCAGTACCTATACATGTCATATATATGCCCGAAAACTCAGGCTTACTATAATGCTGAATTAAATCTCACTAATTCTGCGCAAGAGTAAGCAGTAGACGCCAAAGTCAAATGACCTTGACCCAGACAATCAGATAGCTTAGCATTACAAATGGTTGCTAGTCATAATCCTCGTCGAAAATGTCTCCTAAATTCTGTTTTTGATTCTCTGTAGAAAATGTGTTAATAGGGAGGAATAAAACATCAATATGTGGAGGTATAATGATACTGCAAAAGTATTGCCGGGCTTTTGATGGTTATGAATTCAGATGCAACCACTTTATATGAGGAAGTCTGGATAAGCTGATAAGTCGTACATAAGTGGTGATTTTTTTGGGCACTTTCTTCTCGAAATCTAAGCTCTCTCATGGTAATATATTGTGTATCGGCTACAGCTGGAGAAATAGATAATATATTGGTTTGATATAACCACCTCTATGATTGGCTGGGATCAGTTTCCGCAGCATATTACAGATATATACCCTAGATGATTCATTTTTATTACATAGAGATCGTAAATACACTTCTTCGTAAATTAAGTACCACTTTTCACCTAGAAGAATCTGATTGTCTGTTTCAAGGTCGTCTAAAATTGGTGTCTACCCTTTACTGTTGCCTAATTCTGAAATAATCCTATGGTGAGTAAATTCTGAATCTGTTCTGAAATGGATTCTTTAATGGCACAGATCTAGTCGACTAGAACTCAGTGCTGGTTTTCAGTATGACTGGCACTAATTTAGCACAATGTTCTTTCTCTAGACTAGAACCTACTGGGTTTGCTTATCAGCGTTGTTTCAGCCCTCACAGGACATATAAGCTTAGAATTGTTGTTAGCTTGGGAAGTGGACCTATAGGCCAAATAAACAGACAACAAACCGTACGTAATGTCTTTTTGGAATGTTTTAAGATTTATTCTCAACGCAAAAAATCGTAGACTCCCTATAACAAGCTTACCTAATGGCATATTACATACTGGCAGTAAGTACGGAGTACTCCGCATTATTTTGGTAGCGTATATATTTAAAACAGCCGCTACTCACTGAGTCGACCTATTTTCGCTGTGCCGTAGTATATACACGGCAGAAATTAAACGACATGTACAAGGTCATTAATGGAGTGAGACGCTCAAAGGTCATTTTCGTCCATGTTAGTCGGCCATGTTGGATTGCAGTTCCGTAGCTGTTCGTTTACATATTGGTTTTTCCATTTATCCAACAGTTATTCACAACTTATCTTGATGCACATCGTTTACAAATGTTGCGTTTCACTTCATTATTCATACCGTTTCTGTTAAAATTAATTATTTCGTTTGTTTCGAAAGATTTTACCACCAGGTCAGTGTATTCGTTTCATTGTAATTGTTT
Source organism: Trichobilharzia szidati (assembly GCA_944472155.2). Taxonomy (NCBI): domain Eukaryota; kingdom Metazoa; phylum Platyhelminthes; class Trematoda; order Strigeidida; family Schistosomatidae; genus Trichobilharzia; species Trichobilharzia szidati. The sequence continues at coordinate 94,468,837 of OX235273.1, forward strand.
CATACGTTGCATTCATGCATGATTTCAGTGTTTTAATTGTTTTTCAGCTATTAATGAATTAGTATTGTGTAGAAATCTTGGAGATTATGCACGTGAACATGTTTGGGAAGCAGAAGCCATCGTTTACAGTTCATTTTTGGTTGCCGTTATTGCTGCTGGCTCAGTTGGTTACTTAATACGTAGGAATCTGGAAAAAAATGTCTCTCACGTTCATGTTTACAGCATGCAACAATCTACGAATGAATCCGGTGAAGGGAGCACCATCAGGGTTGATATTAGCAAAGTTTTCGAAGAACTAATTAAACCCAGAGAATTTAGAACCAGGTTGGAAGTTTAAAAAGCTTTGGAGCTTTTCGACAAGGTGTCTCTTGTCAGCTAAAACATCAGGTATATTGTGAGAGAATCAAAATCAAGCAAGGATGAGCCAAATGTGAAGCATAAATGTGTGGTGTTTGTATGTACTTTTGGAAGCAAAATTAGGAAGCAATAGGAAATCCCTAAATGATTGTTAATGCCTAGTGTACTAGATCCAAACGCACTAACTAGGACTGCCTGTAGTAAACGCGGTGTTAACAACCATTTTATTTGTTTCAAAAGGATTTGAAAAGCGGCTAACGTACGATGATCTGGTGAGTGTTCGGTAAGAATAACTAGCAAGAATAACGTTTCGGATTTTGGTCTACAATCGGTGGTTTTTTCGAATTTATAACCGTCTGAGAAGGTGATTATTATTCGGGGTGAAAAAAATTGGCTGATTACAAATTGATTGTTTCAGTTCAAATAATGAAATTCCTATTTTTTGGATGCTTGTGATTTCTCCGTGGTTATAAACACGGTTGCCTATGATTTATAAGAGAACTTTAAATAAATTTTCCTTGAATCAGTGGTCTTCTTTTTCTTGGCGAAGCATCTATTGAGACGATTAGGTAGCAAAGTAGAATGTTCTGTGACTGTGAATCGTAGTCGTTGAGTTTCGGATTTATATCGCGCATCTAATTGCTATAACCCTATGAATAAAGCTTTTTCCTCATGGTGCATTATGATGTCTAGAAACCATAAGCACACTGCCTTCGATAAATTTATTTTTACTTTTTAAATGACAGCAAATAGTGAGTCGTTTGAGGCGATAGGATAAATACCTCTAAACGCTTTCGTGAAGAGATTAGGATATGTTTATTTTCTCGACTAGGGGACGATCTTTTTACCCAGAAAGCTCTCAGGATGTCCGCTTTTACTTTGTAATTCAAAGATAACGTTGAGTTGCTCACTTAGGTAGTAGCAAGGGGATAGCTTTAGGTAATGCGTCATAGAAGTAAGCAGTGTATGTCTATTGTGTCTAAATATATTAAACGTTGTAAAGCCGATCAAATCGTAGTTCTCACATATGAGTTAGTTTTTTAAATAATGAGTGTACCGTGCTAGCGTTTGTGCTCGAAACGTCATCAGTTAATATAACTGTACAACACTGTCTGATTTATCAAAATAAAATCTTATCCATAATGGAGTTATACTCTACCACAGTGCCACAACATCAAATGATTCAACGGCATATTAGAAATAGATGAAAATTGTTTCTTTGCTCACTGTCAAGTGAAGTCTATTTGATGATGTCACTGCATATTAACAGATCAGTCAAGTAGCTATCAAGCCTAAGTTATTACATTTACTTCTACTTCATACTTGGCGTTTTACAGTATAGAGACTTGCAACTGGCCAGATAAGGCGATTTTAGCGTATCGAACAGTACAGAATTATTATTCAACTTGCTAAATCCTACTTAGTTTTTACAATGTGCTACTGTATAGAAACAGACACGAAATCTTACGAAGGGCTGAAGTAACAGTCTCATAATACTATAGTAAATCTCCATCCCACTAACTAAGCTTAACATGCATTGATCCGAATTCACTTATTACAAAAGCACATAGTATAGCGACGCAGTGAAAAAGTCTAGAGGAAGTAGAATTGAAGAGTATATTAAACATTTCATTAATTTACAAAAGGAAATCCCGATGAAGAGTATTAACGTTAGTTTGTCCGGATGATATTCCCGCTGGTTTCATATTCGACAACCTCCGTATACCTGAAAAAAATAAAGCACATGTAAGGACTAGCACAACATGAAGCTATGAAAGATAATTCTACATATTAGCACACACTATGAATACACTGATTCTGTTAATACTAAGTAATATCTCATGCAAATAAATGTATTTGTAGTTTACAGCTGGTTTTTACATTGACACTGTAAGCATCAATAGACCTCAGTTGTTTTCCAGTATTAGAGGATTATACGCAAATATCAAGACAATCTTTGAAACTCCCATACTATTGAGGCGTCATACTCTCATCAACCTTACTTGCAGATCAACTTCACACCAAATACGTTTACATTAAATGAGGTATTGCAAATGTGTAACTTAGAAATCGATCCATAATCTCAGTAATGTCTAATGAGCATAGTTTTATGAATCCTACAGAAATTGCATCCTCATATTTAGGAGACTATAGCCACCAAATATGAGCTGAACATGCCTTAACTCTAAACAGCTATGCATAGTGTTAACAACATAGAGAAACACTTAAAATATTACTAGATACGCAGACCTGTTGTGTTGATTAGGATAACAATGACATATAATGCAACCTAGGCATTCATTCGTGACACTACATTTGTACTGCTTTATGCAAATGGAAATTTCAGCAGAAATTGATCTCCACTATTGGTCATCAAAACTTTTGCGGCATTAAGTTTACAGTGTCAGTGGGAATGGCAGATTCAGATTATAAGGATAGAAGGCTCTTATTGCTTATGTTAATCCTTGCGATATATATATATATCTGCAGAGATCCAGTTTCTGAAAGCGTTCACCAATGGGGCTGTTACTACTGAATCATAACACACAATAGACTGATAACAACAGACCTAATTAGAATCAGTCCTCATAATGAACACAGTCCATGTGTATAGTCATACCACACACTGAATTAATGCATTAAGTGAAACAGTAAGGAAATTTAAACGAGTGATTGCCTTCTCCACTGCACTGCACTTGCAATAATCATGACAACCACCTACGTTTGTTAGCCAAGCAGACAATGGCACAATATTAATACAGTTGAGATATTTTTTATACATTGAGTCCACATAACTTATATTACGCTACACGAAACAGTGCAAATATACATGAAATCCACTTAGAAATAACCTCTCAACTTACGATAATTCCTGTCCAAATATACATATAGTGAGACACATCTGCATGGTTACTTCTATTCCCACAGAAGGCTCTGTTAGCATTTACAGATGATTTCGAAGTACTGATAGAATTCTTTTGTCAAGAAGGACTGTTCTTCACACGAAAATAGGTTGAATTAATATCCTGAGACGTGAAGTCTCCATTGAATGATACCATGACGAAAGGTGCAGCATCTGAATACAGTAGATTATTTGTGTAGATGAAATTACCCTTCAGCTATCCTATCTTTCTCACTATAGCGATATTTTGCTACAGTTCGCCTGAAACACTGATCGTTGCAACCAATATGCTAGGGGGTGTCGCAGTCAGATTACATGACGCGGACACCAAAATAACAGGCCAGAAAATGGTAATTCTCATCAATCCAGATAACATATAACTCAATTTCATTAAAAATTATTGAAAAAAAAAATTTCCAAGGGAAATTTTAACAGCGCTACAAGAACATGGCATTTAACGTCTACCTATATACACGCCATACATTTCATTGAAAATTGTGTTGCATTTTGATAAATTATCATCTCTTGAGCCTTTGAACTTCTGTGAATTGTACAGAATGCAAATACAATCAAGTGGACTATTATTAAGCACAAATTCTTGACTCATTGGAAAAGTAAGTGTACTCTGAACTATGAAATTTCCTGCGAACATTATTTACAACACTAGTTGACCTATAAATATACGTGTGTGGTAATAGCATGGTATTTTGACCTCCTCAGTCGACCACATCAGGTCCCGCTAAATGTTTGTTGATGGGTTACTTTGCAATGTCTGACGCATACCACATGAAAATCAGTCATCAAAATTCAGTATAGCTAGTTCTGTTAACCAGCTGTTTTATTCAGGATCATTCTACATAACTTTATCACCAGTTGTTTCACTACCCATTTCACTCTGCTAACTAGAATACAACTTAGTTGCAGTAGTAGCAGCTACTTGTATACTTTTTAAATTTTTGAGGAAAACTTAATCTCCTAGTCATTAGTAATAAATACTTGCACACATTTATGCATGTATAAAGGTGATGCTGCTGAGAATGTCTTCAGGTATCAACAAATCTCGTGACCTAATGGGAAGCACTTGTTATGAAAGCTATTAATGCGCAGCATACTGTATGACTGAGACGGGCTCAAAGCAATACAATGCCACAAGTACAGTTACTGCCAAAATATCCCAGATCTTAACATTAAAAAAGGAGGGATGGTGGCACATGCTGATCAACAGATATGGTAGTGCTCACAATTGTGTATCGCTCCTATCTATAGGACAGCAACATACATTTTTTGGCAGCTCAAGAATTAAACATTAGTCTGGACCCTTAAAAAAGAGAAAAATAAGGGTTGTGCAGATCTACATTATAAAAAACTGCCTTTGCTTCTACCATCTACAAGCCTGTTCACGTTCTTGTCAAGAAACTAACCCGTGGGCCCTACAGAAATTAGTGAAACATCTAACAGGTCAGCTTGTCCCACGGGTTCTAATTTTCCAGATCTTTGAATTCACTCCTCACTCAAATATCACTTATCTACCTCACGATAATCTTTTTATTTACTCACTATTATACTCTATTTAATCTTAACTACCTCGGCCTTTATTAAAGCTAAAAATTGCTCTCTATTCATATTTGTTGCTTGCTTTAAGTTTGGTTGCTTTGATTAAAAACACAAGAACACCAATGTTTGAACAAAGATATATTTTCATTGAAAACCTCATGATTTCCATGGTAAGACCGGTATGGTTGGCATTACACATTGCAGATGTATACTATCATTCCAAGGAGTCTCCACCTCTTTCTTTTATACATCTTGTAAATGTACTTCCAATGATGTATTATTCATAATTATATTTTATACCATTTTGCAGTTTCCTAGGATGTTCTCATCCTGAAATAGCTTTGAATCACGTGGTGGCATAGAATATGCCCAAATATATGCTGTTCGTAGGGTAACAATAACTATCAGCAGGAAAAAAACGAATTTCGGGTTGGCGCTCAACCTCGATCTTGACATTAGTTCACAGTTTATTTAGGATAGTAGGCTATACGCCTGTGTTAATCCTTTCGATTTGTTACACACAGGAGGTCCGATCTCGCCTTGAATGAATCAACGGATGGTGCAGATACGACGTGTTCTGGTAGGGAGTTCCAATGGTTCACAATCCGATGAGAAAAACGAATCTCCAGACGCAGACGATTCGACCGTGGTTTGTGAACCTTGAGTTGATGTCCTCGCAATTGGTTGGTGCTAGAAGGAAGAAATAAATTAGATAAATTAGCTCCAAAATCATTTCTTAGGATACGGTATGCTAGTATTAGGTCACCCCTAAGTCGTCTGTATGACAGTGGAAATAAACCCAGTCGACTTAACCTCTCCTCATATGAGAGGATTGAGAAACCCTTTATTAGCTTAGTTCCTACTCTTTGCACCCTTTCTAATAAGTCTATTTCGTATTTGAAACACGGGCTCGCTGCCTGGATCCCATATTCCAAATGAGGTCTGATATAAGTCGGATATAATATACGAAATATATCAGCGTCAAAGTTCTCAAAAGCCTTGCGTATGGCCCATAATATTCGAAAACCCTTAGTGGCTGCAGCTCTACAGTTTGTTGCTGTTTTCAATTCATGCTGCACAACCACTCCCAAGTCCTTGTACTCAGTGACCACTGGGAGAGCAATGCCATTCATTGAGCAATTGTACACGTGACTATTAGATACATGCATAACTACCCTCTTGCTTAAGTTAATCTCCAAGGCCCAGTGCTTACACTTAACAAGTTTAAATCTTCCTGCAAAGCAAGTTGATCACTGTCATCGTGTAAAGCCCTGCATATCTTAATGTCATCAGCAAACAGTAAGCAGGATGACTTAATTACCGATGGAATCTCATTAACATAAATCAGGAAAAGAAGTGAGCCTAGAATTGTACCCTGAGGAACGCCACTCTTAACCGATTCCCTTGTTGATAAAACCCCGTTAACTCGTACTCTTTGTCTTCTGTCCTTCAGAAAGTCTTGAATCCAGTCGGCAACCACTACACTGATTCCCAGACTACCTAACTTTACTAGAAGACCTGAATGAGAAACCCTGTCAAACGCCTTGCTAAGGTCGATGAATATGGCATCCACCGGTATATTAGCATCAGCTGAGCTTGCCCAACTTTCTCTGGCCAAAAGAAGGTTGGTCAAACAAGAATGACCTGCTCTAAAACCATGCTGTTCCACAGCGAAAAGTCTGTTCCCTTCAATGAACTGAATGATAGCATCACGAATTATTCTTTCTAGTAGTTTAACAACAATATTGGTCAAACTAACAGGACGATAGTTCTGAACTAAGTTTCTAGATCCGGTTTTGAATACCGGACTAATGATGGCATCTTTCCAGTCTCTTGGACATTTAGACTGGTCCAGAGACATATTGAAGATTACCGACAAGGGCTCGGCTATGTTTTCAGCGAATGCTGTTAATATACGTGGGTGGAGTTCATCAGGGCCACTGGACTTACCACGATTGAGCCTTAAAAGCCACTTTAAGACAGTGTCCTTTCAAATGTATAAGGGTGCCATTTTCAAGTTACCTTCTGGAAAAGTTACAAAGCTGGTATCAATATTATCAGAGAATACTTGACTAAAGTGCTTGGACAAAGCCTCAGCCTTAGTCAAGTTATCCTCAGCCATGTTTGTCTGGTCATCTTCAAGCATAAGAGGTGGGATAGCATCGCTCTAACGTGTTCTTCTCTTGATATATGAGAAGAATCTTTTCTGGCAGTCTTGTGAACTTTTAACTAACTGGGTTTCGTAAGCTATCCTTGACTGGTGAATCAAAGTTTTACACTGGTTTCTGGTTTCACAGTATTTCATCCGGAACTGCTGTAGCCCAGTAGAAACAAAGAGATTCCAGAACCTTTTTCTCCGTCTTAGGAGTGTTATAACTTGTCTATTTATCCATGGTGGCCGATTTGTTGGTCTATTAGGAACCCTCCAGGGAATGAAATCGGTGGAAACCCTCTCAAGTGTATTCTTAAATCTATCCCATTCATCTTCAATGGATGAGACCATATTGACTGACCAGTCGGCAGTTGAAACACCCTCCTTTATAGGGACTATGTCAGCATTCCAAACACTAGGTTGGGATTTGGGTTGAAAACTGACTTAATTGCCAGCCCTTAAGTTAAAATCTAACACCCCATGATCACTGTTTGCTAGAGGTGGATGAATAACTACTACCTAAGACATGTTGTGTGAGGGCATTTTCCATGGTAGTCAAGAGTAACCAACAGTCAAACTTATTAGCGGATACTGGAGATGTGACAGCTACCCAGTCTATATGAGATGCATTAAAATCACCTAGAATGAGACAGCTACTGTGTTTACTCCATTGTTTGAGGTGATCTAAAATAGTCATCACACGGACAATAGGGACTTCTATACGGAACTGCAATGAGTAGAGTGCCAGTTGCAAAGCTTACTTCACGGCTAATTACATCACTTGTCCCACTGTCATGCGCTCCAGATTTCACGGAACGAACATGTAGGGAGTCGTTGATGTACAGAGCAACCCCGCCACCTCTAAGACCCTTAACCCTGTCGCTGCGCAAGCAACTAAATCCGCATAGCTCAGGCGTGTCATCTAATCCAGAAACCAGCCATGTTTCAGTAATGGCCACAATACTTGGGCTAAGGTCTTCCACTAATACACCTAGCTCATGAAATTTGTTCCCGATACTACGTATATTAGTGTACACTACCTTTAGGCTTCCTATGCGGTCCGGCTTATCGACACAGGTCTTAGAAGCATACGTTTCCAAGACCTGACTATTTGAAAATCCACCAGTTTAAAGTTAGTCTCACCATTTCTACGTCTTGTTTCTAGCTGGGACAAAACTTCTTTTCGTTTAAGTCTGTCTTCAAGAGATAAATCAGGTCTGACTGAAATTCCTGACCCGGCAAGGTTGTGTACATTAGCCAGTAGATGCTTCCGTTCATGAGGAGAACCTAAGACTACTTTAAGCAACCTACGCTGATTAGAACATTCATCATCTCTTTTGCCTATTCTAATCAGCTTTTTAATCGATACTCCAGGGAAATTCGTTGGAAGCATCTTCCTTATAACACTACTCACTAATTTAAGGTCGTGATCGTGCCTTTTTACGGGATCAGATTCTTTGGACTCTTCTAAATTTCCAACAATTATGTTAGAGTCTAAGGAGAGCTTGTCGTGTTTAGCAGTGGCTACGTCTTTTCTCACCACTACTGATGCAGCCTGGCTACAGGTAACAGACGTTTGCTTACCATCAGTATTACTATGTTTCTGTCGATTGCTTATTTTCGTTACCCACTGATCATCTGCCTGCAGTTGCTTCTCAGGGCTGCTGCAGTTTTTGATGGTACAATCGAGATCAGTGTCTGCACCACCTTCATGGTGAACTTCGCTTACAGTGTTCTCTGGTGCTGAGATGCTGTTTTCAGCCTCCGTTTTGTTACCTTTTCGCTTACTAAGACGCTTCGAACGCCTAGTAGGTTTTACTTCCGGGGTAACTGGGATAGTTACCGCCGGTGTGGTAACATTCATGATGGCACTTACTGCGTCATCTTCAGACGGGCAGTCTGTGTCACTCTTACTAGCCACGCTATCATCAGGAAGTTCCATGGCTTTAGACAGTAGTTCGTGAGCCTCCCTAATTAAAGTCATCTTTGGGGAGCAACACATTCTGCACATCCAGTGGGATGTTGGAGCATTACAACGTTTGTATGCAGCTGGACGTAACCCAGTACACATCTTATGATACCACTTTTTACAGTTATTACACTGCATTCCATCATCTACCAAAAAGTAACAATCCGCCCTATTACATTTATGCGGTACTTTTGACATAATGAACTTCTACTGGAAACAGCCAAGACAATTTACCCGATATAGACTATATAAGTGGTTAAAATCAAAACTTAACAGACAAAAGTCAAGTTAAAGTTTTAGAAAGTGTTTTTGAAGTGAATAACACAACAAAAACAGCTATTTGTCAAATACGTGAAAATACGTGAAAAAAGCACTCCTTTTTACAAACAGCGCGCTGTGAAGGGTTTGCAACATAACATTTATTCAAACCCGTTCTGATTGCTTTTACAATAAATAAATAAATTTATTCTCATAGTACATTACATGAGGGACGCCAAACTAACGTTGCCGAAGAGAGTTGAAGCTTTCAGAGGTTGTGCATCACAACACCAGACATAGGAATCCTTGCAGTGGAGTCAGTCAACTTATGCTTGCCACTGCCATCTGCCATTTACAAAGATAACAGAGTGAACCGTTAAGGTAGCCTTGATTTGAAAACAATTGTTCAAATTACAGACCGACAGCCTGTAATATTGAAGAAGACTAATTGTGTTTTAGAACTTTTATTTTCGGAAGCACAGTAAAGGGCAACTGAAATGAGAAACCTGGTCACCAACAGAAAGGGTACTTATTATTTAGTATACCAAGGAAGCCTTACAAAACCTGAAGAAGACAATTCCCAATCGGTTACTCGTCCTATCCTTCTGAGATCTTAAATCACTTACTACATCTGAGCGTCATCAGTATATTACGTTGTAGAAGCCCTACAGTACCACTTAGCAAACTGCATGGTAGTCATTGTTCTCTTGTTATGCTTCACACAGTGGTTAGGACTCTCGCAGACCATGCACATGGTTCGAGGTTCGATCCCCTGCCGACGAACACCCGATATCTATGGTCGGCCTGCAAAATTTGGGCTACCGATATCCATGCTGAAAATGCCATACCTGTACTGATAATACAGTATGGCATCAAGTTGTAACCAAAAATTAAGATTAAATTATATCAGCATCACTAAATGTAATATGCCTAATTACCCACTTAAACAGTACACCACCTGACCTGTGAGGACTGATTATAAAATAAGCATCAAAAGGACCCAGTTATTTATAAATATGCTCTGGTGGGCAGTACACCATCAAAGAACAAAAAATTAAGGCTATTTGGGGAAAATATTTAAGAACTAATCTAGCTAGTATGGCTGAACTATCTGTCACCAGCACACAGTAGGAGAGCAGAGAGACGTCCGGGTCTGATCAGAAATTTACTCGTTAAAATAAAACTTAGGACAGCTGAAGTATCTGCAAGCGGGCTAGACGTCTTTTATTAATGTCATCCAGTATTTTAGCCCTAGGTTTAATATGGTTGTTGGAAGGTGCGCTTCAGGTGTGAAGGTGGACGTAAATAGCAAAATAACACGAACGGTTTCGTTCTTTCAACGAAACAAAAGTACCATCAAAACATCTGGGTTTAACAACTTTTCAGACTGGATGTCGTTATTTCTTAACATTTAACCTATCCTACAAGGACTAGGTTGCATAATACTGGCTTAATCTGAAGCTGACGGTGAGAGATAAAACTAAAAAAATTCAGTCACGTGGAAGCCTGCCCTCAGTAACTGTACATTTATATGGTAATGATTTAAAATAGGTTTTGAGGAACACTTAATGATTTTTATCGCAAATAACTACTTAGCTGCAAACTCCGAAGCTGTTCACATTTGTATTTGGCAGCTTTTAACCCTGCCCGTCAGCACTTCACTGGCAGAATGACCGCAAACTATGCACGTGGTCCATGTTCGATTCCCAGCCCGTGCACCTATACACCTCGACCAACCGGTTGTAAGACCAGGAAAGAGAGAAGGCTGAATTTGAGACTAACAACCTCATCTTATAAAAAGAAACACAACGGCTCAAAGCTTAAAGCTTGAAGCCTTGTGTCTCACTCGAAACATTTAGGGATGAAAAAGACAGCTTCTGAATCTAATCCCATGCACGCTCGTCAAAACTGAACTGCAAACAACCAAAATAAGCAAAAGAATTTTATTAATTTATAATCATCTTATGGTTCACTTTTTTAGTTTCGACCTAGTGACAAGGTAGTATAGGTTTTAGACACAAACTGATTGTACTATGGCGCGATGATTCCGATTATGATAATGTAGCATACATACGACGACAAGCCACCTCTGTACACGGTCAAAGACGAACAACGTAGTATTAAGAAGCACAAGTGAAAACTTGAAAAGAGGTATTGCTAACGAAAACAAATTCAATAAGCGTGAGGCAAACGCAAAAAGTTCGTAACCACGTAAAAAATATATATAACAATCCAAAAGCAATATTCAATAACAGAGTGACAAATATTGCACATATAGAAAATCAAAACAAATGATTCAGCGAAGAGACTCTTTTCAACGAATTTATCATCAAGCTGTACAATCGTATATATATGGTTTTTAAGAAGTTATATCCGGTGAGGGAATTGAAACATAGGCGTGAATGCATGAAATAATAATAATCACACACACACCTATGTTTCAATTCCCTCACCGGATATAACTTCTTAAAAACCATATATATACGATTGTACAGCTTGATGATAAATTCGTTGAAAAGAGTCTCTTCGCTGAATCATTTGTTTTGATTTTCTATATGTTACAATGGGAATTTTCCATGATTTAAAAAATATTGCACAAGCAAACGAAAAATAATTTTCTGTAAACGTGTAACATGCGTACATGAATTAGTTATACGGGCGCTACGGTGTTTTAATTGAATTGTTTTAGGTATGCTTTCAAGCAGAACTCACATAGAAATAACTTCATTTGTTTTGACGTCGCTAATCATCCTATGGGAACTACAGCGTTAGCCCACAATCATTTTACACTTTCTTCAACATCACCCTGACTGGGTCACTAAGCTGCATCTGTGTAACTCTAAAAATCCAAGCACTTTTACCTGGATTCGAGTTTACGGATTCGGGGTGCTGACATCATCGGATAGTACGAAGTATAATAACACAAGATCTATAGTATTCGTTCCGCGTAGACCGAAGGCAAAGCAAAAGATCAGAATTGATCGTCCAAATTAGGAAGTATATTTCTGGACCAAATTGGAGTGCGAAGATGATTATTTAACTAGGTAGGGATCGTGCACGAACGAACGAACGCAACACGACTGTACACCGAACAATGTGGATGGTTGACTGTAAGCTTTCAGCTAAACAAGTCGGCTTAAACAGTGAGGGTCAGCATCCAATGTTTAGTGATTAATGCTGTAGCTAATAATTCTGAGGACTACCTCCTGCTACACATGTGCCGGATCAAAGAAACTACGTCAATACGATCCACACGATTTACTGTATTTTTTGTATACAATCTACCAGCTTCCTTAAGTTACGCACGGTAGGGAACTATGTTCCAGCAATATAAATGTGCCATTCGACGTAGTAAAATCCTCGATGCTCAAGAGTGTTATCAGGTAAATGTACAATCCAAATGTTTCTAGCGTACAAAATACGAACTTAGAATCACCAGGTAAGTTTCCAACAGAATAGAAGAGGAAACATTCTATCTTCATGAACCTGTTGCGTGTTCTATTTGACTAAATGAGCGTACACGTATTCCCTAGTACTTCTTCACGTTTATCAATGTGCGCAGACGTTGTGGCTACTCGACGCCCACAACGTAAAATCAGAAGGCACTTGTGAAGAGTATAATCGTGTATTATAGCCGTAGTCAAATTTCGAAAAAGTATCAAGGTAACGTTCAACAGTAAATTGACAAATGTTTACGAAGTACATATAAAATCGGTATGTGTAAACATATAATATGAGTATGCAAATTAGATTAAAAACGTATGTTTATAGTTGGTACAGGGGTACTACATAATTCCCCCACCAGAACACTGAAATATAAAAAAAATACATTTAAGTGTTCGACAATAACATGCATCAGCGTAATACGTAACAGCTACAGTACACAGAAAGCGATTTATTAAGCTGAAAAAATGAGCAATTTAATGCGGTCAATAAGGCCGATAATAATTGCGATAATAAAACAAAAAATAGGATTGATGATCGTGGTAGAATATATAAGGAATGATACAATCGGCCGGGGATCTGTAGTCTGTATACGGAAACGATACGTGAATATTAAGCGCTATATGGTTAAATGTAATAATACAGGAAATATCAATGTTAACATAGTAGTGACGTGATCGACGTATGAAGATATTAATCAGTTAAATGTGTAGTCAAATGACAATTACGAATAAAGATAATAAAAATGAAAATTCGTAATAAGTTATATTTTGATGATTTGCACATAACGTTTAGGCCAATGAACTCTCCTACCAGAGCGTGTAGTTTTCATAGGTTTCTCTGGCGACGTTGAAGCTTGCGTGGATGTAGATGTTGGCACGTCGTTCAGCTGATCTTCATCGTTGTCTTCGAAATCGTCGATGAACGCTGGTTTGACTCTGTCGACACTGATGGCTTCTGCTTTATTCAGTCGTTCTATCGTGATAACTTTATCGTTTCTATTTAGAACTTTGAGTGGGCCATCATAAGCGGGTTGAAGTGGTCGTTGTACACCCTCTCTCCTGACGAAGACGTGAGTGCAATCTGTCAGTTGTGGTGGGATGTATGACGTTCGTTCCTGCTGGCGTGGAAGTGATATCTTGAGCTCGTTCATGTGTTGTTTTAGCTGGTGCACATAACCAGTCATATCTTGTGGAACTTGGTTACCTGGGGTGAAAAATTCTCCTGGTAGTCGTAATGTTGTTCCATAGACTAGTTCGGAAACACAGCAGCCAATATCTTTCTTTAGAGCAGATCGTATACCAAGCAGTACCAGTGGGAGTTTGGTTGACCAGTCGTTTTGAGTCAAAGAAGCAGCGAGCGCAGCTTTGAGTTGTCGATGAAGGCGTTCAACCATGCCGTTGGAACTAGGATGGTAGGCGGTTGTTCGTATTCGTTTGATGCCCAGTAATTCAGTTAGCTGTTGAAAAAGTCGGCTTTCAAACTGAGCACCTCTGTCCGTAGTGATAATGGATGGGACACCAAAATTAGCTATCCAGTTTTCGAGCAAAGCTTTAGCTACCGTTTCAGCTGAGACGTCGGCTATTGGAACTGCTACAGGCCAACGAGTGAATCTATCGATGCAAGTTAGAATATAGTTGAAACCGTTGGAAGGAGGCAGTGGACCAACTATGTCTACATGTATATGTTCAAATCTAGAGTCAGGGTTAGGAAAACGACCAAGTGGTGCATTGGTGTGACGGTTGATTTTGACTCTTTGACAAGACAAGCAATTTCGTGTCCACTTCTTAACATCGCTATTAATGTTCGGCCATATAAATCTTTCTTTTATTAGTTTGATAGTAGCGCTGACACCGGGATGAGATAAGTTATGTAACTTCTCGAATACTGTATGTTTCATAGCTGCTGGAACGAAGGGTCGATATTTACCTGTAGAGGTGTCGCAGATTATTTTTGTCGTGCCAAAAGGAATTGCGTCTAGCTTTAAAGATGTTGTTTTAGAAGACATGATCTTTTTTAGTTCGGCATCATCTCGTTGTAGGTTTGAGAGACGTTCGTAGTCGATGTCTGGGCATACAATGTTGTCAATGTGCACACGTGATAAAGCGTCTGCCACTTCATTGTTTTTACCCTTTACGTGTCGCAGATCGGAAGTGAACTGAGATATAAACTCGAGGTGTCGTAGTTCACGCGGAGAGTAGTTATCCTGTTTTGCTGATAAGGCTTTCGTTAGAGCTTTATGGTCTGTAAAGACAGTAAAAGCTGTACCTTCCAGCATATGTCGGAAGTGCTTGATTGCTAAATAAACAGCCAATAACTCTCTACCAAAAGTGCTATAGCGGCATTGAGTAGGATTCAGTCGTTTCGAAAAGAATGCTAGGGGTTGCCATTCGCCGTGTACTTGCTGTTGTAAAACCGCCCCGATGGCAACGTCTGAAGCGTCTGTCATGAGAGACAGGGGGGCGTCATTTTGGCGTCTGACTAGAAGTGTCTTGTCATTTAACAATTGTTTGACATTTTCGAATGCTTTAACAGCTTCTGCGGGCAAATGGAATGAACGACTATGTCCACGTAAGCAATCGGTTAATGGTTGTAAAGCTTTGGCACAGTTCGGTATAAAACGCCGGTAAAAATTAACGAGACCCAAAAATCGTCGTAATTTCTTAAAAGAATCTGGTAATGGATAATCTTTGATAGCTTGTACGTCATCAGGGACTGGTCTGATTCCTTGGCTATCGATTAAATGACCGAGAAATTTCAGGGAGGTCTTACCAAATTCGCATTTGTCTAAGTTGATAGTCATTCCGTATTGGTTCAGTCTTTCAAACACTGTCTTCACATGTTTCAAATGCTCGGCTTCGTCTGCACTTGCAATTAGTAAGTCATCGATGTATGCGTAGACGAAAGGGAGACCACGGAGTACTTGGTCGATTAGGCGTTGAAATGTCTGAGCGGCGTTCATAAGTCCGAATGGCATGCGTACGAATTCATATAAACCGAATGGTGTGGTAATGGCAGTTTTCGGAACGTCATCCGGGTGGATTGGGATATGATGATACGCTCGGACAAGATCAATTTTAGAGAAAACTTTAACATCTGGTAAGTTGCTAGCGAAATCGTGGATGTGTGGTATAGGGTATCTATCAGGTACCGTTTGCTTGTTTAAAGCTCGATAATCACCACACGGCCGTATTTCACCAGAAGACTTTTTTGGTACCATGTGAAGCGGTGAAGACCAAGAGCTGTTGGACGGTCGAATAACACCAAGCTCTAGCATTTTATCGAACTCTGTTTTGGCGATTTTAAGTCGATGTGGGTCAAGGCGTCGTGGACGTGCAAAAACTGGTGGTCCAGTGGTTTTAATATGATGAACCACATGATGCTTCGGTTCTGTTCCTCGAAAAGAAGGTTTTAAAAGGTCAGGAAACTGATTTACCAAATTGGTATATGGAGATGCTGGTGTGCGTGTGACCATCAAGTTCAGTGATGATGCACGGCTAATCGTACCAGCAATGTACGTTTTATTGAGCGAATCTATTAGCTTGGGGCTTATCGGATCAACTAACAGTTTGTGTTGCTGCAGAAAATCAATACCGAGGATTGGGGATGGGACGTCTGCAATGATGAAAGACCAAGTGTAGGTATTCTTTAAACCAAAATCTAAAGTCATTCGTTTACTTCCATATGTAACAATGCTGGACTGATTAACAGCTTGGAGCGTAACTGCTGGGTCAGGATGTTGACGTTCCTGTGTAGACGGAGGGAGAACACTCACCTCTGCTCCTGTGTCAACTAAGAATGTAGTACCGGTATTTTTATCTGTTACATAAAACAAACGACTGTTAGATTGTAGGTTGCCAACAGTATTTTTTACACATGACGATATATCTTTTGGTTTAGTCTGAAAATTGCAAGGTGAACGGCACCGTCGTGCATTGCTTCCATATTTACGGTGATACCAGCAAATATTATCGTGATGTCGTGACGTGCTAGGGGATCGAGAAAGACGTCGACGAGACGAGCTTCTAGAACGACTTGGTTGTGTGCGTGTAGTCAGTTTTGCTAACTGACTCAGTAAGGTGTCGACTTTGTGTTCTAGAGTCTGTATTCTATCATGAGTGTCTGGTATTCTGCTAGTGGAAGCGACAGATTGAGGTGTTGACCTCTCGTACATGCGATCCGCGATTTCGGTGAGCCTTTCTATGTCGATGTCGTCGTCTCCGAAAGCAAGAACCTGCTGGATGTTTGCGGGAAGTCTTCGTAGCCATATTTGGTAAAAGAGACGTTTATCGATTTCTCTTCCGGCAACTAGGCTTTGCATATGCCTCATGAGTTGAGATGGGGTTTTATCACCTAACTCAACATTGCTTAACAGGCGATCGAGTGCTTGCCTATCTGAAAGCGAAGTGCATCGCAGTACCTCTTCCTTCAACTTGTCGTAAGGTGCTTCTGCGCTGGGTTGGACGATGTATTGCCGTACCTGCTCGGCGACTTCGTCTGGTAGTACTGTACTCAAAATGCAGAATTTAGCTGTCTGTGACGTTAGCTTATTGCTAGCCAAATAATGTTCCAGTCGTGCAAACCAAAGATGAGGGTCTCTGGGCTTAAAAACTGGTACAGTAAGATAAATAGTACTAACAGATCCCAGCTCTAAGTTATCAGAGGTATTGGAAGACATGTTACAATTCGTAAAAAAATGGTTTAAGAGTAGCAAAATGGCAAAAATTGTGCACAATAAGAATATGACAAAACAGAAAAACGTGCAATGCAGATGCTTACCGCAATTTACTGCAGGTTGTGCTATGAGCAAACACAAAAATGAGTTCGAATTGTTTAATAAATATATAGATCCGCGAAAGTTAGAGTTTTAATAATCCAGTAAGTGTAACAACGCGTCGAGGTCAAAAGTCGTCGTCGGAGTCAGCAATTTGTCGTCGGGATCAGCAAGTTATCGTCGGGGCTCACCAATTTGTTGCGTGTTCTATTTGACTAAATGAGCGTACACGTATTCCCTAGTACTTCTTCACGTTTATCAATGTGCGCAGACGTTGTGGCTACTCGACGCCCACAACGTAAAATCAGAAGGCACTTGTGAAGAGTATAATCGTGTATTATAGCCGTAGTCAAATTTCGAAAAAGTATCAAGGTAACGTTCAACAGTAAATTGACAAATGTTTACGAAGTACATATAAAATCGGTATGTGTAAACATATAATATGAGTATGCAAATTAGATTAAAAACGTATGTTTATAGTTGGTACAGGGGTACTACAAACCAAACAGAACAAAGCATGTTTGCCGCAAACAGTCTGAGATTCAGGCGCCACAACACCGGTCGCATTAGTAAGACAACACAATATTGTCGACAGTACTGCATCACACAATAATAAAGTGAAAAATTACGAATAATAATCAATAAAAAACAAAGATAAATACTAAGGAACAAGTCAAAGCATCAGCAGTATGGGATAATAATCACAAAATCTGTTGAAATATAAGGATAAAACTTGGGCACTGTGGTAGAGTCTAACCCCATTATTAGATACTTAATATCAGTACTGTAAATAGATTGATCGGGAGGGATTTTTAGGCCAGTCATTCTGTTATAACCAAAATCCGCTCAGCAAGCGACGTATCAACATTATACTTTTGGCTCTTCAAGAATGCATTTATATCACAGGAATGAGAATTTATGGTGACATACAACGATGGACACATATCGCAAGCACTACTCTCCTGATTTTTCAATAACCACATGTCAGCTACCACTTTCGCTGGACTCTAGCAGCAGAGATTGAAAAAAATGATCGAGGAAAATCATTCATCTAAAGTTTGGCTGCTTCTACTAATTTTCTCGATCTCTTAAATCATTAAGGTATAGTACAAATGCATCTACTAAAAATTCGCAATTTACCTATTCCTCTCTTGTAAATGAAATTCTGTCCAACTTTGACTGTCTGATTTGAGAGATTTTTCCCCAATTAGTTAACCCTCACGATTTAGCAGCTGTCATCTATTTGATGAATACACATTTCCGATTTATTCATAGGAATGATTACTGGTTTTAGCTGCCTCATAACTACCTCAGAGATCCTTTCTGACACTTTTGACCGCTTCCTCCTATTGGCGCATTTCAGTTCCCAGTGCAAAATAGGACTTCAAGCTTTAAATTTCCAGTAAAGGTGATGATGGTTTTATGGAGTGTGGTTGCTAGCACCAGGTCCAGTCTTCCCTCTTCCCCAGGTTTGTCAATTCCCAAGCGAGGTTTCGGAGTACACCTTACAAGAGTCGAATCCGGAACATGTGGGTTTATGGCGAGCCTCCTGGCACTGAACCACCGACTCATCCTTTCAGCACATAATTTACCTAACCTATAAGACACAAAGTAATTCAGTTCTTCCTGGTTTGAAATATTTGAGATATTTTCATCGTTTCTGAAATGTAATTCGATAGTATCCTTAGATAAGTATTGGCTGATGAAAGAAGCTAACATCGTAGTCACATTAAAATAAACCATTCTTCTGATATCTTCTATACTCAGATCTGTTATTTTGTACAGAAATTCTGTCAGTAGTTGAATGACTATTAACTTAGATTGGTGAGTCCGTTCAGTTTTCCTCACATCTCTTTTCGATTGATTGCAATGAAATTTAAAGACAGCAGGGTCAATATTACATGCATGTCATGCCTCAGTAATGAGTGGACTAAATACAAAGCGAAAAAAAAATGACTTTCTTGGTCATGACAGTTGGTTAAGGAATTTTACTTTACTTAATGACATTACTGCAGTCGATAACACAAGGCCGCATAATGAAATGTTCACAATCGAAGTTAAAAGGTTAGAGAACACCAATCATTTTTGAACTTGATTCTGAGATACAAATAAATCCATCCTATCACCTCAGAAAATCTAAAGATAATTTGAATATCTGAAAACGATCTATGAACCTATTTGGTCCATATTAAATTATTTTGATATGCTGATTTGCGACATAATTGTATTTTGGTGTTAATTGTTAAAAAACTATAAATATACGAATTTAATCATTATGAAAATGAACCATGAATGGGATAGGTACTGTCTAGTGTGCACGGAATCTTAGATATTTCATATCCGTTCAAAATGTATCATATTACACCAAATCCAACTGCACTGCTAAACAACTTTGAGGAAATTCAGGGGTATTTAAAGGCAGTTTCAGGACGCTGAGAAAATTTGGTGGATTTAGAGGAAGTTTTGATGTATTTGGCTAAATTCTAGGGAAAATTTCAGGTTAATTTCTGGGCATTTAGGATTTTGGGGAAATGTGCAAACATTTACCCGAAATTTCTCAAGATTTCCCACAGAAACCTTTAAATGGCCCCAAAAGTATTTTATTGGGGTGTATCATCCTCGGCAAATAGGTTACTTATTGAAGTGTTTTAAGTGGTCCAGTGTGTTTCCTTCTAACGGTGAACTTCTTTCCTTTTACCATTACAGACTGAGGTTTATTTTCGCCTTCAATATTCGTTCAAATTGCTACTGAATAATCTTGACGTTTACTCTTCGCAGTTAACCAGACAGTAAACCCTAGGCATTTTACATGCATTTTGATTTTATTCTGATGTTTCTTAAGTGGGGAAATCTTAGTTAGTTTAATTATTTTCGATGAGATCTTGTGGCGAGTGATACTGATGGGATTTATCATTGGTATAGACAGACATTCATCGGTATAAAAACAACAAAAAGCAGGGAGACACATTTGATATCAGAGAAGGCAAATGATACAGCGTTGTGGAGATACATGGCAGTCGTGAAAAGAACACAAAGAAACATAATATGAAACCCAAAAGTACCGCTGTGGTGATGTTATACAGACAATGTGTGCCAATGGAATGTTATTCTCACATGTTCCCACAGTTTAATTCGGCATTAGCAATAGAGTACAGTATATCCATTTGAACATTCTATTTGGTGTTAGGGACAGAATACTTTTCTCACAATTACATACTGAATTAACAACAAAATACTATGTATATTTGAACATTCTATTTCATATCGTTTGATGTAAACGGAAATCACACGCTCAGTAATTGTTTTACGAATATAAACTGTAGGTATATAAACAGCGGTTTGATTAATGAAAAATATACCTTGGCTTCCGTGTCTTGCCTTCTGTTGTTACACCACAACACCAAGATCTGTGCAAATTGTGCGTTGATGACAAGATATACATAATTTGGGCTAATTTCCAAGTCTTCATCTTCTACCGTTTCAGTCTGATTATCAAAACGTAGTACAAATACCGGTTAATCTAAGATCTCTCTCAGTTGTTTGTTATTCTCCCTTACAACTGAATTAATAAAACAGCTGGTTCATTCTGTAAGGCATAATCTGTTCATTTGTTTATTTGTTGACAGTTTTTAAAAACACCAGGGATTGCTATATATATATATATATATATATATATATATATATGTATTCAGTGCATACCTGTTTTCATAAATTGCTAAAAATATGAAACTTGTTGTCCACATCGAGTGGGGATACAGTTTATCGCGAGGTATTTCTACGCATAGTGTAGCAGAAGAGATACTCCAGCTGTGTAAACACGTTGATAAAACTCCTTTAAAACTACCAAACGTAAATTTTGATATGAATGCGGCATTCCTGTAAGCACATAAATTCAAAATCACATGAAACCAATTACTTGAGGAGATTTAAATAGTAACTGACCACCTTCGTTCAACCTATTCAAGCATATTGAGATGAAAGCATGACCATTTTCCTCTGAAATAATTTATACCCTTACTCTTACATATCCCATTTCAGTTAGCTATATCACGTCACATACCTCACATGTGGGCATAAGCTACCTAAGGGATCATTTGTCAAAGAAGAATCTTTATACAGCATTGCGAAGTATCTGGATGATATTTGAGATGAGAATTAGGTCACAATAAACTTTTGTGTGTGTGATTAAATTATAAGGCTAATCTGAGTAATGTAAAACCTTTTCACTTTATCAGGAGATTACCGCAAAATACCATCTAAATCATGAGGAACACAACGTTTATCACTTAAAAAAATTCGCTGTGGCTACTAAGTAATTATAAAGTTAGACTAAAGTGGAAATTAATTCTCTACTGAAACAAGTCATGAATTACGAAGCACAGACGTCAACAACTGTTTCGTACCTGAGAAATCGGAAATAATTTACAACCAGCTACATAGAAATTCAGAAATCTAGTAAGATATTGATCATACAAACAACATTAAAATTACAAAAATATACAGACTATACATGCTGTGAATTTCGCGGAATAATTTGGGTGTCGAAAGAGTTTAGGAGGCTTTGGTTTAAGTGCTGAAATATTCAGTAAAATCTTTATCTGACTTTTTAAACATATCAAGAATAATTAAATAAAATTTTATGAATTTCGCAGCAATATACTGCTTCCTAAAAAAAAGAAAGGTGTTTTAGGAAATTCCTGTAATTTTTGAGTGGCACATATACTTAAATAGAGTGGAAACTTATCAAGTATTGGTTCGTAGGGATTTTGTGAATAGTGATTTGCTGTAGAACCAGATAGATAAAGCTGTCAAGTTTTGGCTTGCAGGGATTTGATGGTTGCAGGACTGATCACGAGCTGACATCAGTTAAAGAACCACTGGAAAACCAGCTGGGAGTACTGGACAGCTGTTTCGTCCTGGCTTAGGACTCTTCATCAGTACACGCCCAGCAGGGTTCAAACACAGGACCCGACTTATCTGGTGCTCACTAGTGACTGGCCCTATACAGGAAGTGATCTGGGGTTCTAGTGAGAAATCTTAATCAGCAGAATTCACCAAGTCAAGCAAGAGGACGGTTACTCGCCTGGGAGACTGGCTGGCGGTTACACTAAATATATATCTCAAATTGGCAGAAGTTGGAATCCATGGGCTACTGGGTCGGGTACCAATGACCTAATGGTCTACGAGCTCGCGTCATACTTAGAAGGTCACGGGTTTGAACCCCGGTGGGTGCGTACTGATGAAAAGTCCCAAACTAGGACGAAACGGCAGTCCAGTACTCCCAGCTGGTTTTCAAATGGTTCTCCAATTGATGTCAGCTCAGATGAAATCCTTCGACCAATGAAAATGGAAACAGATGTGATCCACCAATCGAATCAAAGTACATGGTCAGAAACTAACACTGCGAAACCCAGAATAAGGTGTCTATATGCTCTAAGATGATACTTGTACAGTACCGTTTATATTATACTTCACCAAGTCTTTGGAGAAAGATTTTATTTGACTGAAGGTCATTACAAGCTTAATACAGAGTTAAATCGCCTTTCTATTCACGTAATTACAACTATATATGAGAATTTTGCAGTTTTTCAAACAAACATTTACTTAAAGAACAAATTTTAACTTTTGAAAAGACTGATTAGTGAATAAAGAATACTCTTGTAGATAACTTCTTCTGGGCCTACAGTTATATATCCCTATTAGTTAGAGAATTATTAGTGACGACATTAATGTTTGGAATAATACCAATTCAGTAAAATTAATAGACAACAGTTCAAAACATGCGTATGCGACAGTATACATAAATAAAACACTAAACTGAATACCAAATAAATTAAGAAAAATAATATAGAATTTATGA
The DNA here is from genome assembly GCA_944472155.2 of Trichobilharzia szidati. Taxonomy (NCBI): domain Eukaryota; kingdom Metazoa; phylum Platyhelminthes; class Trematoda; order Strigeidida; family Schistosomatidae; genus Trichobilharzia; species Trichobilharzia szidati. The sequence goes on from OX235273.1 coordinate 94,492,107, forward strand.
ATATGAATTTATGAATCTGAGTTCGTGGCATAGCGGTAGAATGTTCTCCAACCACATAAGTGGTCCAGGGTTCGATCTCCGGCCGACGCAGTCCTTTACCTAGCTAAGACAGTAATAAGACTCGTAAAGAGGGAAGGTTGGGCATGAGGCTAGCAACCTCATCCTGTAAAAATAAACACCACTGCTACCGAAGCTTCAAGCCTCTAGTTTGAAGCCCTATGTTCCACTGGGAAGGTAAAGGAATAAAATTAATAATATGAATTTATGGGTTCCACAGAAGACCAGGGCAACAATAGAGGCTGGACTTGTTTCTTGTGTACGTAGAGTTCCGGCTGTTATAAGAGAGTTGCTATGTTATGTCTTCTACTGTCTGGAGTACTCAGTATCTAGGTTTATGTCAATTTATTTGGTTCCACATAGATGACAGAAAAAGACTCTTCAGTGATGGCTTTATGGACTACTTTGGACCAGGCGATCTGATATCGAAATGTTAATGGCTTTTTTTTATTATAACATGATTCCACACAGTTTTTTGATACAACTATGGAATTTTCAGCATGTGATATCGGTAGCCCAAATTTAGCAGGCTGACCGATTGATATCTGGTGTGCGTTGGTCGGGAATTGGACCCCAGACCATGTGCATAGTCGGCGAGCGTCCTAACCGTTGTGCCACTGACGTACACTAGCTTTTTTTATTCCTTTACGTTCCCAGTGGAACATAGGGCTTCAAGCTAGAGGCTCGAAGTTACTGTAACAGTGGTGTTTATTTTTACAAGATGGGGTTGCTAGCCTCATGCCCAGCCTTCCCTCTTTACCAGTCTTATTACTGCCTTAGCTAGGTAAAGGATTGCGTCGGCCGGACATTGAAACCCGGACCACACTACCTTACCACACCTTTATTTAGCCATACCTGTAGGTGTTCCAGACCATCAAAAATCAAGTTTCTAGAGCAGTGGCTGATATAAGTGGACGTTAAATTGATAAATACAGGAAGAATTAGCTGACCTAGGCACTTTATTTTTCAGCTTCTGTGTCATAAATGGGCGTGTGGAAAATACGAGCTACAATTTACTGGTATTAAAAGTTCTTTGAATTGATTATTTTAACTTGTTGGTTATTAGTTTATTCGATGTTTCTTCTTTAAATTGCAACCTCATATGGAGAGGCTTCATGCTTACAGATACAGAACATTTTCTGACTTTCTTGGTCATGTATTTCCGTATGGACTTTTCTGTAAAGCTGCTGTCATTTAACGTGTTATGTACAGTCTTAAGTGTATCCTCAGTCACGCCCTCCGAACATATAGTTCTGACTGTGTAGCTGAGTATCCTTACCAAATTTCTTTTGTAATCAAAATATATATTTATCTGTATATATACATATATAGATATATATAGATATTCTTGTCCATGTAGTTTTCTAATGAAAAATTTCTTTTTATGCTACCAATCTGGTTTTCTTTTGATAAGAACACGTGAAGTGGCGTCGGTGGCACAGTGGTTAGGACTCTCGCCGATCACGTACATGGTTCGTGGTTCGATTCCCTACCGACACACCCCTGATGTCAATGGTCGGCCTGCTAAATTTGGGCTACCGATATCACATGCTAAAAATTTCATACTTGTATCAAAATTACTGTGTGGAATCACGCTATAATAAAAATTTTAAAAAAATAAATAAAATAATTAAGAAGAATCCTAAAGGAAAACTGCCTATCGTAAATTTTTAAAAAGATATCTGTAAACGTTTAGCTGAAACGGTACATTTAAATTTTCTCGAAATCCCGTTATGAAATTATGCTGGTTAATTAATTACAGTATACAAGTAAACTGACATAACTTCAGCCTGAACAGTGTTTGACAGTAAACCTTGAACTATAGCAGTTGGCTAGAGTTAGAATGGTCAGCTCACAATGCCCAAGTTATTAAATGCCTTTTCCACAATAATAATGACTGATACGAAGTGTACAGATGTAGCATTTGTGTAACTAAATATTTCGGCAATATATTTTACAGAAATGTAGGATAGTGATTAAAAACTAGATAGGCAGAGAAATAAATCGAAGGATGGTGAATAGACATATCGGCTTCTAGTACGGACGCTTCAACGATAACTGTAGATTGACTTGAAGTAATTTAATAGATGGTTATTAGCAATGGAATCTAGGAGGCCCACTTCTTCTTATTTAGGACTCGTCAGATGGGTGTTTTCGCATTCCACAGTGGGTGATGGGATTCCCTATGAGACTCAGACCCGTCGGTTCACACTCCAAAGCTTGATCCAGTAGACCACTTAAGCAAATAGTAACTGGTGCCCGTTGGACAAAAGGTAGCGCTCGCCGCAAAGTGGAAACACCATCACTCACTGGGAAATGCAGATACATCCCGATGACGAGTCCCAAATAGGACGAAATGCATATCCTAAATTCCATTGCTGGTCACCGTCCACTGAATTACTTCAAGTTAAACCTCAGATACTGTTGAAGCCTCCATACTAGGAGCCTGCATTTCAACAGAAGTAGAAAATTTCGGTCCACTTAGCTAGTCAGAAAATCAAAAATTCACTCAAGCAAATACTAGGCAGTGAAATATCTTTTTTTTTAAGGACACATTTGTCGTAACAGATGTTTTGGATATCACTCTAGGCTTGCGCATCACTATACATTTGGACCCACAGAAATTCATCTGTTCACTGATTTTCTCTTCATTAAGGCTATTTTGTAACACCACAGCTCCTTTAAAAAAAAACTGATGATCGAAATAGGTCATCGTCAAGGGCAATAAATCAAAATACTATGCAGTTTGTTTCTTTTGACGATTATTAAATATCTTGAATAGTAGTTGGTCATCTGAGCCTTTGACCCACATCTGTTAACTTCATGTGTCTGCGTCACCTCATATAGACTAAAACTTTCTTATGCTTTTAGCTTTATTCAATGTAAGTTTGTGCTATCCTTACTAATATTTACTGGGATAAAACAAGTATAAAAGAGGTGAATTGTCCAGTAGTGTCCAGTTTGCTGTAAAATCACCAGACAACTGTCGAGATCTTGTTATGATAGGAAGACATGGTGTAGAACTTTAGTTGTCATTGTAGATGCATCATCACTGTTTTCTTTTCTTTGCCATTATCTATCGCAATTTTATAATATGAAACATGCTTAGACATGCACATTAGAATAAGATAACTGAATACACAAATATCAGCTGAATTACTATAACCAGATTGCTTAAATATCCATTAGTACAGGAACAACAGAAATATGGCTGTATCTGACAACTCCTGGTATTTAAGTTTCATCAGTAATACAAATTGACTTAAGTTTATGACATCTCCGTATACGGCCAAAAATCCAGTCAGTTTAAAGCAGTTACATTACCACAAAGAAGTTGATCAATACCTAAATAAATAACGCCTGCAAAGACAGTCATTGATATTATGTCTTTACATTTAAACAATTCTAAGTTAACAAATAATTTCGATGATTTTCAACATTGTAACTTATCCCACAATAATATGTTTGATAAAATTTTAAGCTACTGGCAAGTAGGTAAACAATCACAACGAAAATTCTGCATAAAATTACAGAATCATATGGGAAAATTAGTCAAATGAAAATAAGCAGAGTTCAAAATTAAATAATTCTAGTTTACTAGATTACTTTATTAAACGACGGTAGTTTTGCGTAAAAGATTATTAACAGTTCAATGCAACGAAAATATTAAACCAAACTTTACAGGACGTGAGTGCCTGGAGTTCTAGTGAGAAGTCGTGATCAGAGGGATCCGCTGGGTCTGGTATGAGAACAGATACTCGCCAATGATATTAGCTGACGGTGAAACTAAGAATAGGGAATCAACAACCAGAATTAACGCGACACTGTATTCCACCCCAGTGGATAAATGGTCAACGAGCTCACCTCGTAACTTCAAGGTCCCAGATGGTGAAGAGTCTCAGATCAGGTCAAAACCGTCGTTCAGAACTTCCTGGTTTTCAGTGGTTCTCTAACTGTATTCTGTTCACGATCAAACTTGAAGCCAATCAAATCCCTACAAACTAACATTTGAAAGTTTATCAGTTTCACTGTTCAAGGTGAAAATCCAGTTTGACAAAGCTACCAACCACTACTGGTTGATGCAAGTGGTTTCCCAGTATTCATATTATTCAGCAGTCTATGCTAACAAGATTATTATATCAATGCAAAGCTGTTTTTTAGAATAAATAAATTCTACCAATTGGGACACATTATTTCTCCACTGAAAAATATAGAACTGTATATATTGTTAGATGAAATGCAACTGGATGCCCTTGGTCGACCAAGACTAAATATTAAAGACGGTTGCTACAATAACAGCAAAATCGAACTGTAAAGTTCTGAAGTAACGAGAAAAAGATGTAATTAAGTTGGATTATCTCTGTTGTGTCATTTCCTTCCAAGGTTAAAAGTGTGATGGCGACGATTTCAATCCGACTCAAAAATAAGATCACCAGCACTGACATCAGATTGAAGGGATGCATGCCTACGTGACCCGAAATGATTCCATAGCTCATCTTACCTACATAGGAATATATCACGCGTTTCTACAGTCATATGATTACTAGGAATGTGATTTCATGCACTCGTCAACGAAAATTAATTTTGAACTTTTTGTATATTTCATTTTAATGATTTAGTCGATTTTGTTATTGCCCTATTGACTGTGGTACTAAATATAAACAAATTCTCTAGAATATCTTGTATGTCTGCCATCACCATGACAACCATTTACGTCACACAACAAATCGATTCATGATGAATCGAAATAAACCATCTACTCCTCTGAAGAAGCTGGGGATTTCAATTTCAAAAAATGCACAGAATAGTCTCACTTTGATTTCCTCAACACACTCAGATTATTTCAAACAATCTCAAATGCTCTATCCACTTGAAAAAAAACCAAAATACCATCCCCATTATTTGACAGCCATCATCAAACAATAAACAACATTCACTCAACAATATTCATCAAAATACAATACAATACAACATAGAACAACAACAATTAACCAAAAGTCAACGGAAAATTCTCTACACTGGAAAGTCGTCGTCATAAAGAAGTGTCAAGGTCAACAACTCCTGTGTATGGATTGATCAATCCACTGATTGATTCTTACGCCCTTCTACTTTTTGTTTTGTTTTGTTTTCGTTTTTCAATGCATTACGACGAGTGCATAATAATAATATCCACATCCAACCAATCAGGTAACCACGTGACCATCTCATTTCCCATTGGCTAAAATGTATTCAGAATACAGATCGATGGCATAAGTCATATGCCGGTCTAATATGGCATTTGCATATGCTATGAATTTATTCATATAAACGTATATTCACATTCATTCACTTATTTATCCTAGACGAAATCATTTCAGAATAGGTCATTTAAGCTTTTTGTTTTTAAGTACACCACATTTAAACGAACAATATTGTTTTCAGTTACACTTTATCAGGCCTTATTCAGTTATATGCATACCTATTATTATAATACTATTGTTCCCTTGGGTTCTGTGTGGAACATAGGGTATCAGCGAGACATCTCCACTTCCTTCTATTTTCTGCCATCCTCTTCAGCTGGGTGTACGACTGTCCATAATCTGTCATCTCCTCGCACAATCTTCTCCATGTCACCCTCACACTGATGACCCACTTGAGGTCCAGGTGCGCCATGTCTTTCGACAGCCTCCTCAGTGTATGCCCTGTCTCCATTTTCTCATACATATTTGTTGAGGGATCGGCTCTTGATTGGTTTTTGTCAAAGTTTCTTGTTATTAATTCTTTCTAGCCAGAAATTTGATCTTCACTATGGAGATAGCGAAGATGGCAGCTGTTGATAAACGTCTGCAGTAACCTATTGGAAATCCTTTTCGTGACACGCGGTACAAGTTTCTAACCCATATAGAAGCATTGACCGACTTCACATTTATGTTGAAAATCCGAATCTTGTTCTTTATGCTGGCTGAATAACAGTAGAAGATTTCCAAACTGGTTTCAGGTTGATGAAGGCATATCTTGCCGTTCCGTGTGCCTGTGGTTGAAACGATGCTTCCTGGCTGGATAAGTGAAGGAAGTAACCTCTGTTAAATCTCTCCTTTCGATGCTGATTGGTGCTAGTTGTTGTTGGCTGATTGCTGTTTATATTCATCACCTCTGTCTTCTCTATGTTCCTTGGAGTCTTATCTTCATTGCCTTCTGTTTCAGCCAGTTTGTTGCTTTTCGTCTGCAAGTCTTTCTATGCGTACCTATAGAAATAAATATTGAATATATAAACCATTCATGGTGATTTTTAAACAGTATGATATAATTGTCTGTATTAAATGTACAGTTGGTCCTAATAATAATAGTAGTAATAACAATAATAATGAGTCTACTAATAGCAAAGATGAAATGGAGCGATTTGTTATAACATGGATAATGAGTATGCAAAGTAAATATCCACACAGACTTAGTACACAAAGGCCAAAGAAAATAAATAAATGCTAGATTGTAAAGGAATCAAATAAACTAAGTTTTAATAAAGATTTAATAAGTCTTTGGAAAAACTGTCAACACGGGGATTAAAGGTATAGAAGTGTTGATGGTGGTACATCCAGTAGTCAGAGGAGAGGAAATGGCCGTACCTTCTTCTTGGGAGCGTTTAGTTTAGGATTAATAGTTCATATGTCAATCGCCTCAGTTATATGAAGTACACGAATACCAAAATCACTGGAAAGAATCTATGTGGTGTGACAAGTTACACTGAATTCGTCCGGTTTGGCTTTACTGAGTGGCAACTGTCAACTAAATGCGATAAAATACAGCTTCGGATAGTTTTTATCTGTCCTTTACCACACCAAATTGGGAGAATCTCCGAGAGATAGGGGCTAACATAATTGCATTCACAGAAGAAGTTATGAATAATAGATACACATTAATGTAGCGAAAGTATTTTACCAGTTGATCACGGATTGATATCAGTTAGAGAAGCATTGAAAACCAGCACTGGAGTACTGGACAGTTTTTTCATCTTAGTTTGGGAATCATCAGCAGTATGCACCCACTGGAGTTCGAAGGCCCTTACAAACCAACTATAGAAAATCAGTCTAATGCTTGCTAGTGAATTGCTAGAGGATGGAATTTCCTGGAGTACTAGTGAGAAGTCGTGACCAGTGAGGTCACGTGTGAGGATGGATGTCCCACCGACGACATTGTTCGGGGTCGCGCTAAATCACGAACTGGTAGAAGTTAGAATTATGAGCCATTCAATCGGGTCCCAGTGGCTGAATGGTATACGAGCTTGCCTTGTAACCGGAAGGTCCTGGGTTCGAATCCCAGTGGGTGCGTACTGCCGATGATTCCCAAACTAGGATGAAACAGTTGGCTGTCCAGTACTCCAGTGCTGGTTTTCAATGCTTCTCTAACTGATATCAATCCATGATCAACTCGTAAAAACATAAATAACCCTTAAAAACCAAACTACAGAAAGTATTTTGAGTGATTAAAGATGCCTATTCGAAATTTCAAAAGATTGATCATTGAACAAAGAATGATCTTTTCGATAACTTCACCATCAGGTTCTACAGTTATATATCCATTATAATAACAGAATGATTGTTGTTGACACCATTAGTGGTTTTTAAAATAGTAACATTGAATAATTTAGATCAGAATTCCAAAAGTTATTTGCAATTAGATTGTTAAAAGATTACAGTCCAAAATATTAGTATGTGATAATATTCTATAGTTTGGTTTGTAAGGATTAGTTATGTTTTACGAGTTGATCACGGACTGATATCAGTTAGAGAACCATTGAAAACCAGGGAGTACTGGACAGCTGCTGTGGCTGAATGGTATACGAGCTTGCCTTGTAACCGGAAGGTCCTGGTGGTGGGTGCGTACTGACGATGATTCCCAAACTAGGATGAAACAGTTGGCTGTCCAGTACTCCAGTGCTGGTTTTCAATGCTTCTCTAACTGATATCAGTCCGTGATCAATTCGTAAAATATGTGATAATATGTAAAATTGGAATACTAAATTGAACACCAATATTACAAAGTAAATGATTATGAATGACAACGAAGGTACAGTAATACATTCTCATGAGTCATGTTCTTATTGATTATAAACTTCAGATGGATGAGTGATCACGTCAAGGTCGGGGGTAGACAAAAAGGGTGTTTTGGGGTTGAAATGTATGTGCGTTGCATGTGTGTCAGCGTGTAAGTTAACTACTAAGTTTAAATAAGAAAACAAAAACTTCATACATTTGGTTCCCTTGATAAATTTCGATAAAGAAAGCAAGACGAAATTTGCAGTATTTTATGATATCATTCTATTTCACAGGTTCTCATCAGCTGCAGACTACCTGAAATTGCAATGGTTATATAGATGATAATAACATACTTTAATGTTTGAGTGGTAGTAAAGAAGAGATACCATAAAAGTGACGCATCCAAAATGAAAGCATTACAATTTTTAGTTCAAGTTTTCATCATCAATTTATACGCTTTCAAAGTTGAAAATTAATCAACAGAACAGTGTTAGCTTGTAGGTTCACATAGCAACTCAAAAAAACAAAAGCGGTTACAGTTTATGAGATTAAGATTTGTTCAGTGAGTTGAAATCACTGAATTAGATGACTAATAAATGTAATCAAAATCGAAATTCAGTTACCAAGGTAGTGAGAGGTTAATCACACTCTCTTTCTGTATGCATAAATCTGGTTTAAATCGTGTGATTGCTATCGCTTCGACAAATCGTAGTAAATTTGCTATCCTTTGTCTATTTAACATTCTGAAGGACTTAGAAATCTCTACGAGATGTCCGGTATCAACAATATGTGTGGTAATTGCACTCGGAGAATATTTGCTTCCTTTCAGGCACAAGTTTCTGGGAATATGTTCAGAAAACCGGATAGAAGCCCTTCTTTCTGTCCTTCCAAGGTACTTGCTCCCACAAGTGCATGTAAATTCATAAACCCAGTTGGAGGTGACATCAGCAGGGTATTTATCCAGTTTTGAGTGGCTTATAGAAGAAGTGGTGCTGTTATGAGTTTAGCTGTAGGAAAGCTTTTTCTATTGCACCTTTCAGTCTTTTGTCAATCTTTTGTGACACTGCATCTCCTTTGAATGGGAGATAGATAAACACTTTCTTCTTTTCTACAGTTGGGTGTTTTTCTTTCTTATCTTTTTCTCTGCTATACTTCTGTATAAATCCCTTGGGGTATCCATTTTCTCTTAGGCATTTCTCGACAGCAAATTTACTGCGATTTGTCGAAGCGATAGCAATCACACGATTTAAACCAGATTTATGCATACAGAAAGAGAGTGTGATTAACCTCTCACTACCTTGGTAACTGAATTTCGATTTTGATTACATTTATTAGTCATCTAATTCAGTGATTTCAACTCACTGAACAAATCTTAATCTCATAAACTGTAACCGCTTTTGTTTTTTTGAGTTGCTATGTGAACCTACAAGCTAACACTGTTCTGTTGATTAATTTTCAACTTTGAAAGCGTATAAATTGATGATGAAAACTTGAACTAAAAATTGTAATGCTTTCATTTTGGATGCGTCACTTTTATGGTATCTCTTCTTTACTACCACTCAAACATTAAAGTATGTTATTATCATCTATATGACCATTGCAATTTCAGGTAGTCTGCAGCTGATGAGAACCTGTGAAATAGAATGATATCATAAAATACTGCAAATTTCGTCTTGCTTTCTTTATCGAAAACAAAAACTTATTTAATTCAATTTTAGATTTCCCGTCGACTGATTTGACTGAAGTGCTCGGTCTCAGGTTAACATTATAACTCACTGCAGAATGTAGGCACATTCAGATGAAGAGTCCCCAACAGGACGAAACGCGCATATTGGATTTCACTGCTAGTCACCATCCACCAAACAAAGGCTTAGTTAATACAAGTGTAATGACAAGTGGGAGGGAAATTCATATGTACGGGATGGAGGGCCATAACAAAAGGGCCGACGTAATAAGGTATTTATGAATTTGTAAACTCTACAGCAGGCCAGGGCAGTAACAGTGGTTGGACCTGTTTCTTCTGCACAAAGAGCATCGGTTGTCTCAGGCAAGTCGCGATAGCCTCTGCTGTTCGGAGTATGCGGTACCTTGATGTTTTTGTCAATTTGTTTGGTACCTGATATATGGTGAAGAAGGACTCTTTAATATTGGCTTTGTGGCTAGTTTGAACCAGGTGTTCTAATACGCAGCTATTGATGCTTCTAACTACATCTTTATTTAACCACACAGGTAGATGTTCCCGAGCACGAAAAATCAAGTTCCTAGAGCAACTAGCTCCACAGGTGCAGTTGAATCGGTAAATACAGTTAGAAGTGGCTAGTCTAGGTAGTTTATTTAATTGTATTGTATTTAATTGATCTAATCTGTTCATATATTCCTTTCTGAAACTACTCAGATAACCCACTTCTATGAAACAAAAGTGGATACGTTCAAGTTCCATTCAGTTTATTTAAGAATGCTAAGGAGTTGGGAAGATCCGTCAATCAAACATTCATTCAGTAAGTGAACGGATAAGCAGATGGAAGGAAAGTCATTGAATTGATAGTGAAAGAAATTTTCCGCATAGTTTGGATACTAAGAGGACGATTTATTGTATCGAATAATATTTATATAGAATTTAAACAATGAAGAAACCATCTCTTGCCTGCACTGATTAATTTGGTTGTGAGTGGAAACAGGATGTAATCATTCTGGTCTGGCTATTAATTACATTTTAACTTTCTGCATCTAACATTAATGATCCTAGCAATAGTATTAAAGGGAATCAGTCTAACTAGGTGGTCAAAAATTATTGCAGTAAATTTAGTACGGATATTTATGGTAATAAAAGCCTCATTAGAATCTTGTGTCACATAAAATGTGTCTGTAAAGACTTGTATAGCATACAAGCCTGACTTTTCATGCATAAGCCAGCATTTTTATCCAGGTAGCTACTCCCTAAATGCAGCTCATCCAATAATTTTAGTAGCTGTTTTAGTGAATATACGCAATTCATCGATTTTGAAGATTTACATGCATGTTTTGCTCTTTTCTTTCCATTTATTTATGTACAGACCGACTAATCGTCCCAGCTACTTTGAAAGGTTATCAACTATTTGACTAGACTAGAACGAACTTAAAAACAAAAAGCTTAAATGACCTATTCTGAAATGATTTCGTCTAGGATAAATAAGTGAATGAATGAATATACGTTTATATGAATAAATTCATAGCATATGCAAATGCCATATTAGACCGGCATATGACTTATGCCATCGATCTGTATTCCGAATACATTTTAGCCAATGGGAAATGAGATGGTCACGTGGTTACCTGATTGGTTGGATGTGGATATTATTATGCACTCGTCGTAATGCATTGAAAAACGAAAACAAAACAAAACAAAAAGTAGAAGGGCGTAAGAATCAATCAGTGGATTGATCAATCCATTCACAGGAGTTGTTGACCTTGACACTTCTTTATGACGACGACTTTCCAGTGTAGAAAATTTTCCGTTGACTTTTGGTTAATTGTTGTTGTTCTATGTTGTTGTATTGTATTTTGATGAATATTGTTGAGTGAATGTTGTTTATTGTTTGATGATGGCTGTCAAATAATGGGGATGGTATTTTGGTATTTGTAAAGTGGAGAGAGCATTTGAAATTGTTTGAAGTAATCTCAGTGTGTTGATGAAATCAAAGTGAGACTATTCTGTGCAGTTTTTAAATTGAAATCGCCAGCTTCTTCAGAGGATTAGATGGTGTATTTCGAACCATCGTGAATAGGTTACAGGATTTTCATCATGAGTTGACATTAGTTAGAGAACCACTGGAAAACCTGGGAGTACTGGACAGCTGTTTCGTCCTAGTTTGGGACTCTTCATCAGTATGCACCCACCGCCAGGGTTCGAACCCAGGACCTTCTGGTTTACAAGGCGAGCTCGTATACCATTAAGCCACTGGGACCCGATCCAATGGCCCATGAATTCTAACTTCTGCCAATTCACGAAATAGCGCGACCCCTAGCCGACGTCTTCGGTGAGTATTTCTCCTCACACCCTACCTACCTATTCAGGTAGGTAGTTACCTGGGGTTCTAGTGAGAAGTCGTGACCAGTAGGGTGTAGCAGGTCGGGTGTGAGGACAAATACTCGCCGAAGACGTCGGCTAGGGGTCGCGCTATTTCGTGAATTGGCAGAAGTTAGAATTCATGGGCCATTGGATCGGGTCCCAGTGGCTTAATGGTATACGAGCTCGCCTTGTAATCAGAAGGTCCTGGGTTCGAACCTTGGCGGTGGGTGCGTACTGATGAAGAGTCCCAAACTAGGACGAAACAGCTGTCCAGTACTCCCAGGTTTTCCAATGGTTCTCTAACTAATGTCAGCTGATGATGAAAATCCTGTAACCAATCAAATCCCTTCAAACCAACACTTGAACATCGTGAGTAGATTTGTTGTGTAGCGTAAAAATTTTTTAAGATGCTATTAATGGTATAATGAGTATGAGTGCGTGTACATGTGTGTGTGGTTGTATGTTGGATCAGTTTTGTCTTTTCATTTAAATTCTGAAACTGACTGTTGTTCTTAGTGAAATGTATGTTTCTAATTTTTACTTATTTACCGTAATTATTCTAATTTGCTGAGTTTCTGTGTGCGTTGGTGTGTCAGCTGAATGTGAGGAGAAAATTTTCTGACGACGTCCCTACGAGCATTCGACTGGTTTCATCTGTTTGTTTTGAATCGAAATTTGGATTTTCCTGTGAATTTTGTGTTAATTCATCTAATATGTTGTGACGCATTTCTTTGAGTTTAATTGTGCTATTAGGAATTACCCAGGTTTTTGTTTTTTCGGTTTTTACACTCACTGACGACCGGTGACTCTTGACGCTGTTGTGATCTGGAGTCTGAATTTGACTGACTTTCGGAAATACACCTGATAACCAAGTTGACCTAGAAAAATCATAAATTACTAGCAATATATACGTAATACAAGAATATCAGTATTCAGTATTGACGAGATTGTTTTAATACTACCTATCTGAACAGTTCAAATCCAATGAAAATTTCTATCTTCATTCTCTAGCGTTCCATGTGGAACTTAAGGTTTCAAGCGGGACCTTTGACGTTTCAGTAGAGATTGTGTTTTTTTAAGTGGTGTGGTATCACCCACCGTTTCCTCTCTACCGGTCTTACTACCAGCTAACTGAGGTTTAATTGTGGGTGTCTGGTGAGCAATCTACCACTGAACCAACGACGAACTGTTGTAGTGACCCGTTTTATTACTCATCATAGTACTATACTTTCATTATGTAATTGTACTTCGATTTGTTTATTACTCTAAATCTGGCATGTTAACAATTGATACTTTTGCACTCGCTCGATTTTTGAATTGTTGATTGCTGCAACAATAAACTATCGTATTCCTTCGCAAGTGCCTTTTGAATTACGTTGCGGATGTCGAGTAATTGCAACGTTAGGGCACAATTGTAAACGCGAGGAAGTATTAGGATATGTGTATACGCTAGTTCAATCAAAATATAGCAGCAACACTGTTCCAAGAGAAATAGGCAAATCAAATGCTAAGTCTTACTTTTAAACTGAAACTGTTTTTACCCATACTTAGACAGAATACTGTTATGCTAGAATATAAATATGTCTTCAGTCCACATAAATACTGGAGTTTCAGTGCACCAAGTTGGTAGTTTTCATGATTTGAGAAACCACTCACTGAGAACTCTTAGAGATGTGGTTTTTTCTGCGTGAAGGGATGAAGGTATCACCATATGGTTTTGTCTTAACTGTTGGGAAACATAGAATATGTTAGAATCCTTTCTCTATGATATAAAGTTACATATTATACAGTTGGTTATTAACCAAACAAAACACTGACAGGTTGTAGATTATATTTGTCGCGGATTGCATCCAGCTATCCCATAAGTTGTATAAACACTTCCTAGCCTTCTGATGCTTTAAGCTTCTAAGAAAACTCACTGAGTGGCTAAGTTTTAGTCTTAATATCAATTTAGTGAAGCAATTAATATTTGTTAGCCAGAGGAGCTTATGAAGTAATATTTCCCTATGACATAGTTATTGATTCACTGCCGATTTTCAAACAGTATTTAAAGAAATACAGTCCAATTTAGACTATAATGCATGCCAGGGAAATACTCAATAATCGGTAAAAACAACGAAGCCATTCAGTCGAAATGGGCGTGACGACCACTACTAACTGATTACACCACTTATCAGCCAATGAAAGATGTGCTCTAGACGAAATAATGAATTGCGGTCTTCGAATTTGCCTACTTATCAGTAGTATAAAGCAAAAGAGAAAATATTACAAATGAGTGATTTCCATTTGAGCTCTCAGTTAAATCTAAGTATGTTTACAAAGATGAATGAAAGAGTAAAGTTTGCATGTAATTTATTCATGGTTGGAAGGTGTATGACTTCCTAAGTCAATATTATCGTTATAAGTGGTATTCTCAACTCGCCTTAACTGAAAACACTGTCAAAAGTAGTTAATATGTGTTATTAGGCCAAATGTGTTGTGAAGTGATTACGATGATTTCAACTTACATATACTATCCATTGATACTTTGCTTATTTTCCTTTTATTTACTCATGATTACAAACCCCGATCAGCATTCAGATTTCATGACAGATAAATGACTTTTTTCATCTGATCTATGCACATTTATTAACTAAATTAACTAAGTGTTCCTTAGGTACACGTATGATTATATTTTGGAACTAATCGTGTCATCTATCAAGCAAATTAACTTTGTGATATGATGGTCAGTATCATTATCACTGTCATTTTAATGAATAAATGGAGGAAATTTGTGATTTCCACTGAGAAATAAGTCCTTGATTAAGTTGTTTAGCCCGCTGAAATAACCACTGAAATTTAAACAAAAAATAGAATAAAATTTGATAATCACAAATAAGCAGTATCTTTAAAGTGATCAATCAGAAGTAGTCGGAAGGCAGTGTGATTCAGTGAGAAAACCTATCTGGATAAATCCAAATAACTACAGGAAATACTTATTATCTACAATGGAAACTATATTATTACCAAGAGGTTACTAGCCTTATATTTTGAATGGAATTCACCATCTGAACATGGTACACATCTCACTGATTGATGGATTCATGAAAACAAATGCTTTTCCGAAGCGCCCACTTCAACAGCCCATACACTAATACACAGAACAATCATTTCAAGAGGATAAAATAAAGATAAGAGGATATCATATGTAATAATAGAAAAAAATTCATTCTGAAAATATTCATTATCAAAAGAAAATTTGTTTTTCTGAATAACCGATACATCAGATCAGTTTCGCGGAGAATTCTTAACACCCTCCTTCTCATTCATTTCCTCTCTGTTGTTTGACTTGCAGCATAGATTCTTCCATTTGTTAGTTTATAGTTGTGTGGCTAATTCAAAAAGTAACTTTGTTTGCTTTGTTGGGTGAATATGTGTCAATAAATAAATTTTTATAGGAAATAATCAGTTTTCGGGAGTAATGAAGACTATGTATTCCAGTTACGAATTTTCGCCTCAACAAATAATGATTTTCAGTGTAGATTCTGTCACTAACTTACACTTATGAACTGTTTATCTAGTAAATGATTGGCTAATATAGAGAAAAGACTTGTAGTTGTCAGCGCCTTTAACCCATTGCTGAGATGTTCACCAACGCAAAAGCGAGAAGTTTCAAACGATGTTATGGTAATGAGCATCAGTATCCTATTGAAAAAGTCAATGTGTATTTTTTTAGCTTGCATTCTACGCATAGCCTAAGTATGGTATATCGTAGAAAAGCGGTTTAAGTTCCAGATGCTTCCACTTCAAGGTTTGTTTAGTACATTAAAGCCTATGTAATACTTATCCCTCTGATAAAGTCTGTAGAAGCACACGAAGCATTTAGCTGGTGAGTGATCACTAAAATGGGTGACGTGGGAAAAACAGGGTAGTTTCTTCAGAATCGTTGGAAAAGCTGGTGAAAGTAGGTAATTAATATTTTTTGAGAAAATGGGGAAAACGGAAAAGTGGGTGATGAGTTGGAGAAAATGGGAAAAAGTGGGTATTTTATGTTGCATTTTACCATCACTCTTTGCCCAAATCTCAACCGATCAAAATTGCTCATTTTACCCATCTTCTCCCCCACATTTACCGATGTACGTTCTCCCGCTGAGTCGGTTGCATGCCTTTTGATACTATAGTGAATTATGAAATAAGTGTTCTAAGTCTTTTAAGAATATCTCTCGATCAATCTAAGTGTTTTATGGTCGCTACCTAAGTGACCCAAGATATTCTTACCTTTAAAAAGCTGATATTTTAATGTCGTGGCTGGCTTTGAACAAAGACTTCGTCTTCGTTTGTTGTTAGGGTGGCCTGCTTAAAGCCCGGGCTACCAAAAACTTCCATCTCTCTATTGCATGTATTTTCTCTCATTCGGTTTGTTTTATTCGATGAAGATATGACCTGTAATGGTATTATCTACTCTTGTGTGTATTTAAAATGTTTACAAGCCTCTGATTCGCAAGTTCCTACTAAACTTAAAGAAAGGCCTGATTGTGAATGGCAACGTATCCCAATACATGAGACAACTGTTTGTCAGTTATGTCCTCGAGTCTCAAAATGTACTTCTGAACATCTTACAAATGGCTTTCAACCAGATGTCGTGGATTTCTCGAAGGAAACAAAGCAGATATATCATAATGGGATGGATAGTTTGTGCTTCAGCTTAGAGACCATTGTGCCACAGGATATACTGTCACTTAATATTTTACTTGAAGATATTGTACGAAGGGAAAATAGCATGCAGTAAACTCCTCTGAAAATTCTGTACATTATATAAATACTTGTCAACGCATCGAGGGTGGAGACGAGGTGAGTTGGAGTGCCTGGGCATCGATCCCAGTACCTCTCGCACGCTAAGCGAGCGCTCTACCATTTGTGCGTCGGTGGCATAGCGGTTGGGACTCTCGCCAACCATGCACATGGTCCGAGGTTCGATCCTCGGCCGACGCACTCCTTAACCTCGCTAAGCCAGAAATAATGCTGGTGAAGAGGAAAGGTTAGGCATGAGGCTAGCAACCCCATCCTGTAAAATAAACACTGCTACAGAAACTTCAAGCCACAAACTTGAAGCCCTATGTTCCACTGGGGAACGTGAAAGAAAAAATATATAA
The DNA here is from genome assembly GCA_944472155.2 of Trichobilharzia szidati. Taxonomy (NCBI): domain Eukaryota; kingdom Metazoa; phylum Platyhelminthes; class Trematoda; order Strigeidida; family Schistosomatidae; genus Trichobilharzia; species Trichobilharzia szidati. The sequence continues at coordinate 94,509,356 of OX235273.1, forward strand.
ATACTGTCCAGAACAAAGATATTATTATTATTATTAATATTGTTGTTATTACAGTCACTTAATGAGGCTGAGATTTAAGCTGATATGAGAAAGTCACAATATGATGACGTATCTTGGAGGAGAAAATGTGAAATGTATTGTCTGAGATCATAATACTTCTTCAATAGAAATACTTAAAAGAAATCTCCACTTAAATTACTATTGGTTGAACAGCTTTTAAGAGTCAACTGAAGTCAATGTGATTTTTTTGAGTGCTTTGTCACGTTTCCCTCCACTTCATAACTTAATTATTTCAATAGCTGACAGTATAATTATAAATTAAAAACTTTTTTAAGTCGTTATGATACATTTCCAGAGTTCTGACATATTTCACAGAGTTACACAGTACCCAACATCTTGCCGTCGTAGAGTCTAAAGGTTTCAAAGTGTCAACTAAATTGAAACCCACACACATCTCTTTCTGAAGTGCTTCGCTACATTCATGATTAGGTCTGACATTATTACAATTTGTGACCAATATGTAGAGTTACTTGTACATGGAATTAGTGGACAACTGCTCATAATGTTAATAGACTGCAACATCTCCAGCACAAGTGGTTGAGGATTGCAGTCACTGATAATACATCAGGCAAATACAGAATTACAGAAAATTTCAATCACGATCTACTGGATGTAAACAAAGTTTATTTTTTGCTACAACGCACTGATAACCGGTTGTCGGCTTAACAGCAACAAACGTGACTGTCTAGTCTTAACTGCGTTGTTTGAAATTTGTCTATCAGGTTCGTGATTTGATAAGATAATATTGTTTAGCACTGATAAAAACTAAAATTTTATTTTAGTTGTCTGTAGTCAACAATCCGAAGGTTCAAGCTTCTACAGGAATGTGGATTTCTGCAAAGATGGCGATACAATGTGTTGATAGATGCCAACAAGCAGTGCTTCCTTCCAGTTGACTTCTCCCAACAAAGGAGTTAGTCAGAGTCAATTCGCGATATGCAATTCAGTTTGAAGCAAAATTTCACAACAGTTTCCTTTGGAAACCGAAACTACTCAAATCACAATATGTGATCTGCTTGGTACGATGAATGGTAATCAAGATTGCAATCATGAGTGTATGATGCTATATATAATTGGTTGATTGATGTGGGCGGTGAATTTTCACCTCGAAATGTGTGAACTGCAAATTGGGAATTCCATTCTACGTATTGCTAGTTCACTGAAGTAGGTGGCCGGAATTCGTGTCTTTCGAACTGATACAGTTTTATGAGGTGAATCAAACTGGCTAAACCATTAATGAACTCGGCCCCCCAAAAGGGAAATGGCTGTCCGGTGTTTAAATCACTTCCATCTGGCCAACAAACATGACTGGCTGGCATGAGTGGTCAATGACTACTCATATCAATTAGTAGTATGCACCAAGTGGTTAAGTATTATCTGTGAAGAGATTTTTGCATCACGGAGTGAAATAACTTATTGCCTAAGGTAGATTTTGTCGAGAACTGACAGCGCTTTCAGAATCATTGAAAATCAGTCAGCCCTGAATAGACACTTCCTACTATTTTGGAACTCTTCATCAGTGTAAAATGAATCAAATCCCTATAACTTTTTTTATTCCTTCACGTTCCCAGTGGAACATAGGGCTTCAAGCTGGAGGCTTGAAGTTTCTGTACTATGTTATTTTTACAGGATGGGGTTGCTAGCCTCATGCCCAACCTTTCCTCTTCACCAGCTTTTAGTTCTGGCTTAGCGAGGTAAAGGAGTGCGCCGACCGGGGATCGAACCTCGGACCATGTGCATGGTCGGCGAGCGTCCTAACCGCTATGCCACCGACGCACACCCACACCAAGTACTAACCGGGCCCAACGTTGCCTAACTTCGGTGATCGGACGAGAACCGGTGCTTTCAACGTGGTATGGTCGCCGACAAAACCTGGGAGTACTGGACAACTGTTTCGCCCTAGTTTGGGACTCTTCATCAGTACGCATCCACTGGGATTCGAACCCAGGACCTTCTGGTTACAAGGCAAGCTCGTAACCATGACCACTGGGACCCAAAGTGAAGGGGGCACCCGGCTTTGAACCGGGGACCTCTCAATTAAACCCGGGTGCCCCCTATAACCTAATTATATATAAACACTCATTTTGAATTTATTTCCGATAAAAGTTGAATTTAGTTTACTGATAGTCTCTAACGTCCTTAGTATAATCCTCTTCATATTTTATTTCTAATTTTCATGAAGTCTGTTTTCAGTAGGTGGCTTTTGTTCCTTTCAGTCAACGTTTTGATTATCAGATTAACACAATTTTATACCCAGTAGTGTCCAACGAAACCTGTCACTAAGTTTTATTTATTTCATTTTTCAAGTCCTAAGTACCAGTGGAATCTGTGACGCCAATTCCGTATTTGTACACCCGACTCCTGGATTTCCAGTGAAATTCAAATCCATAAACTTTCGTTTCAAAAAACTTAAAGCATTCGTCCTAATGGTGATATCATGGAGTCCATTTTAAAAATCTCTCTACTGCAAACAGATCACTTAATTAGTTCAACTAAAATAAGCAACAGAAAATCATAAATTTTAAAAAATACCATTCTGTTTTGTTTTTCCCTTTCAAAAAAAAATAAAATTTTATCATTATTATTCTGGACATGAATGGATTATTTAAAAAATCATCCTCCTTGATATAATTTAATACAATGACTATTGATATTCTACTTAAACGACGTATAAATCAATAATATATTGATTCATAGTATCATAAAGTGTTTCAAGGTTGCTTTGTGATAAAAAACACGGGTATTATTCTGAAAGTGCAATTAGTGTTGCTGAAGGAGGTAAGTATATATATATATATATATATATATATATATATATAACTCACCTCCTTCAACAATACTAATGAGGAGAGAAACAGTAATTATGTATAAAACGAGAAAGCAAACGTGAATACTAACTCCACTAAACTATCCAAATATATGTATTATGAGAAATTTGAACTAGTTTCACATTGGAGCTTTAATCGTTACCAATTATCTAAAAGTTTTGCAGAAACTCAAACAGTGCACAGAAATCTGTAAATTGATCTTTGAGCGTTGTATTGACAGGTATCGTACTTGAGATTCTACTTAATTTTCCGTCAGAGAGGTTTGGTGGGTGAAATATGGTCATCAACACATTGCAAAGTTGTATGAAGGGTTTATATATATAATATTATATTATATTATCAAGTCACGAACCTGATAGACAAATTTCAAACAACTCAGTTAAGACTAGACAGTCACGTTTGTTGCTGTTAAGCCGACAACCGGTTATCAGTGCGTTGTAGCAAAAAATTAAACTTTGTTTACATCCAGTAGATCGTGATTGAAATTTTCTGTAATTCTTTATTTGCCTGATGTATTATCAGTGACTGCAATCCTCAACCACTTGTGCTGGAGATGTTGCAATCTATTAATGAGTCATTTTTAACATTATGAGCAGTTGTCCACTAATTCCATGTACAAGTAACTCTACATATTGGTCACAAATTGTAATAATGTCAGACCTAATCATGAATGTAGCGAAGCACTTCAGAAAGAGATATGTGTGGGTTTCAATTTAGTTGACACTTTGAAACCTTTAGACTCTACGACGGCAAGATGTTGGGTACTGTGTAACTCTGTGAAATATGTCAGAACTCTGGATATATATATATATATATATATATCAAGATTGCATTGTGTATTATAAGGCGTAATACTTAGACTGACGATATCCTCTTTTAGGCTATTCAGATAAATAGCGTAAACTGTGTCTAATTCTGTCTTCTATGCATTTGAAAAAAATCTGGCAACATGCTAGACGTTATCAATCCATCCATATATGTAAATGACAGATGAATTAAGGGATTCTAGATTAAAAGGTTCATATTTGGTCGTCCTAATAATGCTGAAAATAAAAATAAATTGACTCCTGCCACATGCCCTCATTTGAACTATCCAAGTGAATCAGCTGATGGGATTTTGCATATTTGACTGGTTTCAGGATCATTTTTCCCACGAACTGACCTCAGTTAGAAGGTTATTTCTCCTAGTTGAAGACTCTTCATCAGTAGGATAAAGGGGAATCGAGCTTCAGACTGCTTCGCTAAATAGTGAGAAAATGAAATGTTCATCATTGTCTGCGTATAACTCAAAGTCTCATCAATGTATATTCCAATAAGGCGTGAAAACTACTCAACATATCAGTCACATTGGAATGGTGAAATAAAACTGATTCTGAAATAGTAAACAAGAATTTTAAGTTGGACGGGTGCTTTCGGTGTTGTGTCCTAAGACAAATTATTATTATTATTATTATTATTATTGTTTCCTTTAATTCCTAGAGGAACATAGGGCTTCAGCCACCCACGTCTCCATTGCGTTCGGTTCTCTGCTAGAGTCTTCACCTGGCTCCAAGTCTGCCCACATGCTTTCATCTCCTCTTCACATGACCTCCTCCATATCACCCTCGCACTGACGACCAACTCGCCGCTTCCCTTTCGGGTTCCACTCGAGCAATGGCTTGTCTAGTGATGTCACTTGATGGTTTCCTCAGAGTATGGCCAATCCATCTCCATTTCTTCCTGCCTATTTGTTTCACAATCGGTTCCTGGTTGGTTCGCTCCCAGAGATCTCTGTTGCTGATCTTTTCTGGCAGGCCATCTGATCTTGAGTATTGAGCGAAGACAACTGTTAATGAAGGTCTGTAGTTTGTTTGAGATGCTCTTTATGACGCGCAGTGCAAGTCTCTGATCCGTATAGTAGCACTGACTTCACATTGGAGTTGAAAATCCGGATCTTATTTTTGATGCTGAGTGCTGTTGACCTCCACACAGACTTGAGAGTAGTGAAAGCTTGTCTTGCTTTTCCGATTCTTGCTTTGATATCCTCGTCAGTTCGTCCGCCTGTAGTTGAAACGATGCTTCCCAGGTAGGTAAAAGAGGTTGTTTCTTTCAGGTTCCTTCCATTTATGCTGATTGTTGTCTGTTGTTGTCGTTGCTGTTGGTGGTGTTGCCCAGGAATCTTCATCACCTCTGTTTTCTCTATGTTCACCTGAAGTCCTATCTTTGATGCTTCTTCTGCCAACTTGTTGCTTTTCGCTTGCATATCTTCCAGTTTGTGGGAAATCAGACATATATCATCGGCGAAGTCCAGATCCTCCAAGTTTTTGTGTGAGTTCATTTTATGCCTGTTTCCTCATTTCCCGCTGTTTGTCGCATTATCCAATCTACTGCAATCAGGAAAATCATTGGCGATAGTAGGCAACCTTGTCTTACTCCTGTCCTCACTTCGAAGGATTCCGTAAGTTTCCCGTTGTGGATTACTTGGCATGCAGCATTGTCGTACAGACAATGCTAAGACAAATATCGTGTCAAAATCATTGGTGTATCCAGAGAAACTATACTTGACTGACCAATGCCTAGACATGGTTATACATTTGATCAATAACACAGGCTAAACATGCTACCTGCTTACCTGACAAGTTTTAGAAAGGCGTCATTCACAAATGTCGAATAATCTTATGTATTTAACTTGCATTACAATTGCACATAGATTAGACAGTAGTCTATTGATCTAAGGGAGTTACTTAATCCTCCCTCCACTTATGCCAATGTTATTATTGTCCCCGAAAAGAAAATGAAACGCTGTTTTGTATACGATTTTTCTTTAAAAGGTGATTCAGTTGTCTTCAGCATTTAGTTATAAGCAAAGTAGCTATCAACAGGTACCTTCTAAATAACCTTGAACAACCAATTATATTTTAAGTAAGGCAACGTTAAGATTGATAAGTATATCAACAGTCTTTATGCCTTCTTCAGTAATGCAATACAGTTTTTGTTCAGTTAAGCATAATAGATAAATCAATATCTAGAAAAAACTGGGAAAACTGATGAAGAGACAATTACGAAAGCAAGACAACATGCATGTCGTTCGTGATGACACGACCAGATTCAAGTTGTATCGCCTTCCAACTTTGAAGGGGATGGATTAAGAAAAGGTGTAACTTTATTTGACACAAAACTAGCTGTAATTTTGAATAAACTAAGAACAACGATTTGTGCAGAATAAGATGGTACCACCGTTTATTTCATCGACTTCTCATCACCTACGTACACCCTAAAGAAATTATTAAGTCTATGCACACAGTTTTAATATAATTGCAAATCGTGGTTGATAGGAGACCCCAAAATTAATAAACAACACTTAGCATCAAAAATAGGATCCGGATTTTCAACTCCAATCTGAAGTCAGTCAGTGCTACTATACGGATCAGAGACTTGCACTGCGCGTCATAAAGAGCACCTCAAACAAACTACAGACCTTTATCAACAGTTGTCTTCGCTAATACTCAAGATCAGATGACGGCCAGAAAAGATCAACAACAGAGATCTCTGGCAATGAGCGAACCAACCAGGAGCCGATTGTGAAACAAATAGGCTGGAAGAAATGGAGATGGATTGGCTGGCCATACTCTTAGAAAACAACACCATCAAGTGACATCACTAGACAAGCCATTGCTCGAGTGGAACCCGAAAGGGAAGCGGTGAGTTGGTCGTCAATGCGAGGGTGGCTTAGAGGAGGTGATGTGAAGAGGAGATGAAAGCATGTGTGCAGACGTGGAGCCAGATGGAGATTCTAGCAGAGAACCGAACGCAATGGAGACGCACGTCTGCAGCCCTATGTTCCTCTAGGAATTAAAGGAAACAATAATAATAATAAAATTAATAAACAGTGCTCAGAAACTACACTTAAATAGTTTACATACAAAATATTCAAGTTCAAACAAGAAACTAAAAGCCCGGATATAATGGCAGATGAGTTGTGTAGTAAAGTCTGGAAGTGGATAAGATGATGATTAACTAATAAGTTGACCAGTAATGTGGTGAGTTCAACTCAAATTACTGAAGTAGAAGACAAGGAAATTTACATTCTAGTGAAAGGGGAGAGGTTAAAGCCAAAGGATAAGCAATCAGATAAAAGAGACAGCGAATACGTTGAGTTACCAGGGCAAGGAAAGACTGATTACTGTTTCTTCTTTAAACACATATACCCGTTTTCAGGCGTTTAACAGCAATTAATTCGATAGAACTGAGAAGAATCGAACTATTTTGTGTATTAATAATTTTTAGAAATATTCTGGTGTCGATCTCATGACTCGTATCGACAAGATGACTGACAATGATACTGTTCAAGATGTTTGCTCCCTTAAGAAGTAGGTTTTTTGGTACAAAATCAAGGGTGTGCCTTACTTTCTACCTTTCCAATGTAACCGCTACCGCAGATACACGAAAATTAGTGTACAAAGTTAGAGCTACTATAAGAAAGGTATCTGTCGACTCTGATTGCACCAGACAATACCCTGTCAGCGTCAAATGGCCATAATCACTGACGGAAATCTCCAAGCTCTAAAATCCTTCAACAGAACGTGTGTGGATGGTAGTTTTTATTACAATATTAATATTATTCCCCTGGGTTCCTGTTGGAAAATAGGGCTTCAAAATCATATGTTCACTTTGTCCTATTGGCTGCGGTCTTCTTCAGCTGGCGCTGTGACTGCCTATAGTCTCTCATCTCCTCCTCGCACAACATCATCCATGTCACCCTTGGATAACCTACTCATAAGTTTCCCGTTCGTGTTCCACTCGAGAACCTACTGAGCATGTGTTCAATTCATCCTCATTTTTTCGGCATATCTGTTAAGCAACAGGTTCTTGGTTGGTTCGTTCGGAGCGGAATTCTGCATCCAGTGCACCTTTTATTCTCTCGAGGATGACGCGATAATATTTTCCTTAGAGTAGACAACAGGATGGTTCCACGGCAGTTCTTGAAGACTCTTGAGTCTCTCTTCTCCTTGGTAGTTTGATAAGGTAGCCTTTCTTCTAATCAGTAGGTGCTTCTGCTGCGGCTTCTGGATCACTTTTCAGCGCAATAGCTGTACACATTTTCTGAAACATCATCTTGAGAGAGCCCTTATGTTCTTCTGTGAAGGTTTCCACAGTGAAGTTACGTATTACCTCCGACATTGCTGTGATGACTGCGGTGGATATGTCACTTGTAGTTCCGTCCTTCAGTTTCTGAATACTAAACTTGAATTGTGGCCTGTCTCCAGTTGTTTTGAGGGATTTTAGCTTCACCTTGGATGTTCCTTGAACTAGATGATCGTCTGAGCCCAAATCTGCTCGCCTTCTCCACTTTGTGTCCACCAGACTAGCTGCGTCTCCACTTCCTTCGTCAGCACTGAGATGAAATCTATGTGGTTTATGGTATGTCCGTCAGGCGAAATCCATGTTGCTTTGTGTATATTTTTGTAGTTGTCCACGCTTCCACTAATCACCAAATAGTTGAAATCGCAGAAGTCTGCAAATAATTCTCCATTCTCATTCATTTCTCCGAGCCAAAGCCTCTCGATCCATGATGATTTCTCTTACAGTATTGTTTGATCCCAGTTTAGCATTCATATCGCCCATGAGGATTTTGATATCACCATTTGGGATGTTGTCCATTACATTTTTCAGCTGTCTATAGAATACGTCCTTCTTCTCTTGTTCCCCGGTGTTTGTGGCAACGCAACACTGGATGATTGTAACTTTCCTTTTTTTGAGTTGAAGGAGGAGCTTTGACTGTCACTGGTGACACCATGAGAGGCACTCCCTTAGTATGCTCGTGGTTGTCATCCTGGTGACCGGAGTAAGTTACTGACTCTCCAGTTGACTTCATTTTATGGTGCTCTGTCAGTAACCTGTATGCAAACTACTGTAATAGTGGGTTTAAATCTTTAACTGACATCTTCCACTTATTTCTCCTTTTCTTCATCTGTGTTCTTGTCAACTTATTTCCTCACCCCCTCCTCACCTACAGCCCCTCATCATCACCATGATGAATGTGGCCTAAGCTAAGAAAGAAGATTACAGATTGGCATGATATTCATGATATTTATGCAATATAGCTTTGGAAGGTTTGATTTTTTTGTTGTTTATTTTATAAAATACCATAGGTCACTGGATAAAAAATAAAAAAAATACAATCGAAGGTTACGTACGTCTTTATTTGCGTAAGTTTATGCGCGCGTGTGTGTCTGTGTATTTCTCTATCGTAACGTGACGCACACACACACACAGAGTCACGCTCAGTTTAAAATATACGGAAAAAAAAGTATTGAAAAAGAAAAGTAAGGTGTAATCTATTTATTATTTCAAGGTCTTTTTAAAGGCTTTCATCAATAAAATTTGAATTTTGTATTTTTAAAATTAGTGTATAGACACATGAACACATAAACACCGGTAATTCTTTTAAATTACATATATGGATATGGTACGATTCTCAATTTTGGACAATTCTTGAACTTGATATATATATTCACACAGGGTTTGATTGTTTTCAACTAATTTTGTGTGTGTTTGTATGTGTGTGTGTGTGTGTTTGTACGCATATTATTTATGTGCATGTGATTATTGATTAACTTCAACTTAAAAAAAACACCAAAACATAATAATAATCTAGTGCATGTACATTAAGCTTCTTACAAAAAATGCAAATTACTTTTTTTTTTCTTCATATTATGCCTTTTATAGGGATTTTGATTAATTTCAATGTATATATTTCATTACAGACCAGAAATAATTTAGAGAATCATTGAAAATCAGTGAGCACTGGACAGCAATCTCGTTCTTCCTTAGGCATACCTCATCAGTGAGCATCCTCAAACTCACCAGGGAGAGATCCTGTGGTCGTCAGATCATGAGGCCAACCCAATGATTATTCAAAAACGGACTCATGGATTCTAGGGACTGTCACTTCCTGTTATATTGCGGTACCAGTAAATAATGCCACTGGTAACCTCGACATCGTGAACCTAATTGGCGACAACTTCTCGACAGTACATCAGGACATATATACATTGACGAAATCTGCAGCACTGGAATTAATCCAAATCCATACTATCATCAGTTCACTATTGGTGATAAGATGGATGTCCTGAAGTTCTACTGAGAAATCGTGACCAATGGATTCCACTATGTCAGGTTGAAACGTATACTGATTGGTAATACCACCATATCGTGAACTGTCAGGAATTAGAATCCACAGGTGACTGAATCTTAATGCAGTGGCAGAATAGTCAACGAAATGACCTCGTAACCTGAAGGTCTTGGATTCGATTCTTGGTGGGATCGTGGCTTTGTATTGCTGAAGAGTCTCAAAATTAGGGTTAAACAGCTGTCCAGTGCTCTCTAGTTTTCGGTGATTCTCTTACTGGTTTTGGTCAGCGATGAAGTCCGTTTTGAAAGTGTTTTTTTTAAGCTAAATGATAGGTCATTTGTTTTATAACTTTCCTACGGATTGCTTAGAAGATGCATTTGACTGTAGAAACATTTACACTCATGTATTGTACTCGGCTTCCTTTTAGTTATGCTGTATGTCAGAATATCACCTGGACTCACTAAATCTTCCATCCTTCCATACGCAAATGACCTAAAAATTTAGAGAGTGATGAAGAATGATAGCAACATGCTTACTCTTCGAACAGATCATTATAACCTGTCAGATTTGACAGAAGAACAAATCCTTACCATCAGCGTAGCAAAGGGGGTATCGGGCATGCAACGCAGAAGGAACACAACTCCCTTCAGTTGAGATGTACACGGATCTAGGTGTCATAGTAAGTGACGATTTAAGAATTGCGAGATAATATCGCTGAGTCACAGCTCGTAACTTTAAACCTTTATAACTGATAATCAGGGTTTGGTAAGGGCTTATGGGGAATTGTCATCTGAATTGATAACAACCAGTGGTGTCCGTCAGGGATGTCCACTTTCCCTTTTCTGTTTAACTTCATCATAGATATGCTAATGGAAGTATCCTTAACTGAACTTAACGGACCTAGCTGTCATAGTAGAATAATAGTCGTCGGTGGTACAGCGGTTAGGACGCTCACCGACCATGCACATGGCCGGGTTCGATCCCCGGCCGACGCACTCCTTTACCCCTCCAAGCCAGTAATCAGACTGGTAAAGAGGGAAGGTTGGGCATGAGGCTGTAAAAATAAACACTGCTACGGAAACTTCAAGCCTCTAGCTTGGAGCCCTATGTTCCACTGGGAACGTGAAGGAGTAAAAAAAAAGCTCGTAACTTTAAACCTTTATAACTAATAATCAGGCTTTTTACATATGATGTCTGAAATGGAGAATCTCAGTTAGTAGGCCAGCGATTATCTAAAAAGCGACTCACACACACACTGGAAAGAGTTCAGAAAACAGCCACACATGTAATGATTACTGGGATCGCCAATTTATCATATAGGTGAATCTTTTCTGCTTGTGATGTCATAGGCAGACTGAAGATCTAATCACACAATGTTCTAAATTTTTTAGAAATGAATACTGACCTCATTTATCCTCTCCTTTAAGTTTGTATTCTACTGACTGCTGTTATTGATTTTTTTTTCTCACAATAACATGTGAGTACATTGCATTTGTTTTCTGGGATTGTTTTGGAGTCATTACTTAAGATGATGTTTGTTTTTTTTTTTTTCACCCCCTAACTTTCTAGTGAGTGAGCTGATAACACTTTCTTTCTGAACTTGTTACAGTCACTAGCACTTGACTAGACAACAAAGAAATACTGATTTCATGTATATTGAATATTAAACAGTCTTTTGGTTTTGTTTAAATACTTTATTTATTTTGTAAACTATATCTATCAAACTACCATTCCATAACATCCTGATTCATTCATCTGTTTGTTGGGCGTGGATAAAAGATGACATTGTAGGGTGTTATCGCACATAGGATAGCGAACAGCACAAAAGACACTTCAGGTGTGTAAAATAAACCCATAAAACACCTTTAAAGCAGCCAGATACAATATTTGAAGTGATTATAGTGCTCCTTTAAACTTGCAATACAAAACTGCATCAAAAACCGTGTACACTCCTAACTACCTAAGAAAATTCAAGCTGTAAGAGACAGCCTCTGTTCTTTTCTGTCAAATTGGTGGGAATGGAAAGGAGGTCAGTTCGTCTGACGATTATTTATATTCCCACTGGGTGTTCAAAGTGTTTTATCGATTTTTTCCGCAGATGGAATGAATGTCTTTTGAGTCATTGGCTATAATATGCGCGAAAAAACTCTTTGAGGTGATTTCTATCCCCTTTTGGTCTGTTCGATATCTGAATTCATTGGTGTATCCTCGATCCTACCAGAATGCTTGTAGTTCTATTAAAAGTTTATCATTCCTTTTTTGTTTAAACGAAATGGTCAGATTTACTGCTTGTAAACTATTGTGCGAAGTTGTGGATTTTAATTTCACATAAAGCGTGCGTGTGTATGTGGGTGTGACGCGGCGGATGAAGATTTGAAGCATGTCACTAGACTACTTAAATATTTTTTGAACTATAATTTGAACACAATCATCTCACTATATGTAAACAGTCTGATATAGGCTGGTGACATTCGGTATGTTACTGAGCTGCTCAAATATATTGGAATAATATATATACATATATGTCACTTTGTTATCTACAAAACACACGTAAACGACACGTTCATTGTTTGTAGTAAGGATATAGTAGTGATGCTCATTAGTGACTGACTAGGGGATGAAGTTACCTGGAGTTCTAGTGAGAAATCGTGACCAGTGAGATCCAATGCGAGGATCCAGTGTGAGGACAGATACTCGCAGATGACATCCGTTGGTAATCTTGCTACAAATGGTAAACTGACAGAAGTTAGAATCCACTGGCCATTGGATTCCGACCCAGTGACAGGATGGTCATCGACCTTACCTCATAACCTAAAGGTTCATGTTTCGATCCCTAGTAGTGGGGTAATGGATGAGTCCTGATGAAGAGTCGCAAACCAGGACGAAACAGCTGTTCAATACTCTCTCGTTTTCAATGGTTCTCTAAGTGTTATCAATCCATAATCAAACTTAAAACCAGTCAAATCCCCATAAAATAACACTTGAAGAAACATAATGCTTGATTACATTTAACTATCGTTCAGCAGCTACCATCCATCTTTACAATTTAACATAGAAAAGAAATCTGAAGTAAACATTACTTCTCACGATGTCTCCTTCATTAGATGTGATCACTGATCTCCTAAAAGATCCATCCGCCAAAATGTAGATGGGATGGACAACTGACTGATTTCTAGAATTGTGATATCTTTGATATCTTCAAAGATGTTGTTGATTGATTTGTGAGTGTTTTCAAAAACATTACGGCAAATGTGTCATCTACCTGATTATCCAGGTTTTCGGTCTGATTTTTTGTAGAGTTAGGGTTTCTAGTCTTTGATTAACAGCCTTGGCAGTTAGTCCTCATATAGGCAATTCCATCGGTGTTCCGCTAGTCATTGGATAGGAAATAATGTTATTATTATTGTTTCCTTGGGTTCCTAGTGGAACATAGGGCTTCAACTGCACGTCTCCACTTGCTTCTGTCTTCTACTGTACTTTTCACTTGCATCCATGTTAGTCCATACTGTTTCAGCTCCTCTTCACACGATCTCCTCCATGTCACCCTTGCACTGACGTCCCACTCGCCGCTTCCCTTTCGGGTTCCACTCGAGCACTGGCCTGACGCGCGATATCACCCAGCGGCCTCCTCAGCGAGTGAGTGTCCAATCCATCTCCACTTTCTCCTGCATATTTGTTGGGCGATTGGTTCTTGTTTTGTTTGTTCCCATAGTTTCTTGTTGGTGATTCTTTCCGGCCGGCCATCTGATCTTCAGTATAGAGCGAAGACAGTTGTTGATAAAGGTCTGCAACCTGTTGGAAATAATGTTATAAGACATAAATCTATGGGAATATAAAATACAATGAGAATGAAAACTGTGATTCATATTTCTGTAAAGGTAGAAACTCCTTATGATAAATCATATCAGAAAAATAAATTCTGTTGAATTGCAAAAGTGTTTAAGAATCATTTAGACTAATGATTTTCGAGTATCCGTTCAGCTAAAAACAATTCCGTTCTCATTTCTGTTCGGTTTTGAAAGGATTTTGATTAATTTTATTATGTATACATCGTTACTAGTCCATAATCTGAATGTCATTCACCTGTTCATTAGTGGTTACAGTGGTTAGGTCTCTCGCTGACCATGCACATCGTCCGAGGTTCGATCCCCTGCCGACGCACACCCGATATCCATGGTCGGCCTGCGAAATTTGGGCTACCGATATCCATGCTGAAAATTCCATACTTGTACTGAAAATACGGTGTGGCATCAAGCTGTAACAAAAAAAAATGGTTAAATATGTCGAAATTCTAAAAACAAGTTGTAAATGGTAGATCCATTTAGTCGTATGCTGGAATAGATACTCACTGATAACATTGACCAGCTGTAGAGCTGCATATCACGACTTACCAGGAGATAGAATTCACAAGTGGTTGAATTACAACCCATTGACTGAACAGTCAAGCTCCTGGCCTCGAAACCTGAAGGCCCTGAGTTCGATCCCTGGTGAAACCATAAGCGTGTACAACTGAAGAATCCCAAAGTAGGTTGAAGCTGCTGTCTACTGCTGTTAGTTTCTCAATGACCTGCTAAATGATGTCAATTCATGATGAAAGCTTTATTCAGGATTTTTTGAACTAATTCTTCTTCTTAAAACTGGTTCTCTCATATCTCGTAAATCTACTGAAAGTTCACTTACATGAAATTTAGCCGTTTCGATATATATGCTGTACAATTAATTGTACATACATATATAATAAATTGTCATGGCAACAAAAGTAATGATCCCGAAGATGTGTCATTAGAATTTTTAGTTTTATATACCAGTCAACAGACACTAGATTACATAATGTAGACACCAAAGTGAAATTAAGTAAACAAATTGACTGGCGTAACACAACTGACAGGATAGAGTCGAGTTCAACTAAAATTGAAAGAAGGTCAAGTTAAGGTCAGTATCATAAGGAGTGTAAATTCAACAGCAGGAAAAGAGGGAAAATGAAATTTAAAAAACTATGTCTCATGATCATTAAGTCTGCGAAGTTACTGTTTTCATATTAAGTCCTGAACTCCGTATGTAGAAGAAGTCTGTATGATTGGACACTAGTTAGTATCTAGGATCATGCGTCTATTTCTCTGTTAAGTGTAGACTGAATTCTGTCAGTCAATTTTGCAATGTGGCCATTATTCTAAGTGGCTCAACATCATTCAGTGGTAATGCCTCTGAATGAAGCACTGTGTGATACGGGTTCGAATCTTAGGAGGGACATTAGTTCCTTCAAGAATCCAGATACTCCTTGTTGACGAGTGCCACCAAGCACGAAACCTAGGTCTTACGCTTGGCGCCGATTGCCTCCAACCATCTAATATCAGCAATTCAAAGTTCACAGTAATGGTGAACCACCTAGAATGTGGTGGCCACTTGACTGATGTAATTCAGTCCCCACCAAACAAAGAACTAGACGCATGATACTAGTTACTAGGTAGTGTCCAATCATATATCAGCAGTATATTGGATATCCCGTTCGTCATCTCATTCACGAGCCATAAACTGGTTTTCCAGGAACATTGTAACCATCCCTTTATTATAGTGCATGCAGAAAATTACGGAGACCAAAGCGACTGGAAAAATGCGCAAATATATGAATAATGCAAAAAGAGAAAATACTAGGTTGGTACTCAGACGAATCTGCAATTAATAGACACACTGACATGGATCACGTATATCAAGTAATAAAAAAAAGAAGGGCACTTGGTCAAAATAGACAACTATCACGTCAACAAGATAATCATGATCCATACAAGTGGACAAGAGAGAATGAGAGAGAAACACACACGCTCACAGAGAAAAAATCCATATGAAACTTAATGTGAGTTCTAAAAAAGTCACTTTTAACTAAACTCAGCTCTGAAGATGTCGTCTAGATAGGGAATGAAATCAATAATAATAATAATAGCTTTATTCCAAACAGTATTTGTGGTACAGGTATGGAATTTTCAGCGTGCATTACAATATTGCATCTAATTACCTCATAAATTTTATAAGATTTTAAAAATAAAAAGCAACAACAACAAAAAGAAAGAAAGATAAATAAAAGAAATAAAAAAGAACAGCATTGCATTCACATTTTAAACAATGCACCACAGGATATGAAATATAAAATTAGTGTGTAATAGAATATGTGAGCAACAATATAATAGTAACAAAGAAAGGAGAACAAAAGCTAATGGGAACTATTTGTTAGAGTGCCGCAGTAAGTTGATCGTGTCATACCTAACGGATTTCTCATCACATAACAGCTGTGCCAGATAAGGTATTGTGGAGTTTTGTACTTGGTAGTCCTGGCATATAGCCTCCTATAGTTGCTTCTAGTTCTACCAGATGAAATGCAAGGAGAGAGCTGCGTATAGAGAGGGTGTTCGGGGTCTGACAATATAGTATTCGCTAGTTTCTTACATGACATTATATGTCTATCCACAATGGTGTTAACCAGTTGGTTTAACGAAATCCCACTTCCCCTACTAACAGCTTTTAGTGCCCTACGCAGCAAAGCAAAGTCTTTCTTAAGTAGTCCAGGAAAGATTAATGGGGAGCAGTAAAGAGGGATGGTTAGAATACAAGAATTGACAAACTGAGAAAGCAAAGACTGCTTTATACCAGACTGCCTTAACTTCCTAACGTAGAACGTTAAGCGAAACATCTTTCTAGTAACTAGCAAGATGTGAGAGGACCAGGAAAGATCGGAGGAAATACTCAGTCCAAGGTACTTGACATTAGATGTAGTTTCAACCTCTATGCCGTCAATGATAGTGGGACCATGTGAGCTAGCTAGTTGTTGTAGGTCACGTTTTCGTCTGAAAGTGAAATTTACTACCTGACATTTAGACGGATTCAGCTTAAGACCGTTTGAAGAGGACCACTGACTAATTTCCGAGAGAAAGTTATTTAATTTGGAACAATCTGACTGAGAGTTGACAGGCATGGAGACAGAGAGGTCATCAGCATACTTGACAAAAGTGGCTACATCAGAATGGGGCAAGTCATGTAAGAAAAAAGAAAACAGAAAAGGAGAAAGAACAGCACCTTGAGGAACACCAGCTAAAGTAAGTGAGGTAGTGGAGGACTTTCCATTGTAGACGGTGTACTGCTTCCTATCAGAAAAAATAGGAATGCAACCACTTATTTGTCCAGCTCTCAGTCTGTGTTGCAGCAAGCTTACTTAGCAAGAGAGACCTAGGTACAGAGTCAAATGCAGATGTGTAATCAAGGAAGGCACACCGAACATATTTGGCTCCTCTATCTAAACTAGAGACTATATTATGATATAGAACAACAGCGGCATCTAAGGTACACCTACTATGTTTATAAGCAAACTGGTTGGGGTCATTGAAAGGCTTTAAAGAGGGTTCAAGATTAAGTAAAATAAGTCTTTCCATAACTTTTAAAAAAGGTGAGGTAATAGCAATCGGTCGAAACTTAACAGTAGGTCCACTTGTTGATTTAGGCACTGGAACAACCTTGATATTTTTCCATGAGTCAGGAATAATACTTTTGGAAAAAGATTCATTGAAAATGTCGGTTAATGGGTAACATAAGATGTCAGCACACTTCTTAAGGATAACAGCAGGAACTCCATCAGGACCAAGGGACTGAGTAGGTTTGAGAGACTGAAGACACTTAAGGACATCATTCGTGTTAAAACATGAGAAGCAGTCATTATTTATACCATTGGATTTGGGAATCATAACATCTGCAGGGATACATATGAAGGATTTATTAAGCATATCAACATCAACAGAAGTATCATTCATTATTTGCTTACCACATGTGATTTCCTTTAATAGCTTCCACATATTAGATGAGGATTTACACGAAAGAAACTTCTGGTTATAGAGAGCATTTAGTCTTTGTAATTCGGCTTTAATCAAAGTGTTCATTCTCTTAACACCCGTTAAGCCATCCAACTACACTAATATAAATCAACTTACTATGCCATCTAGTAATAATAACAATGATTGTGATAACATAAAACACTAGTTAACTCTCTTTCATCATTTTCATAGAGATTATTTTATTATTATTATTGTAAATATTTTCAAAGCAAATACTTTCTTGTAGAATACTGTCAAAAATCTAGTGAATTATTAATTTATAAAGCGTAAATCACGGAATAAAAAATGTTCTATGAAGATGAAAGTAATTAAAAGAAGTTATTAAAAAATTAACACGACTGTAACAGTGAAACACAGTGGTATTTAATAGCAGAATCGTTTATTTGGCGACATCAAGTACCGTGATTGCGAAATACAAAAACCAGGGCACTGAAACATTAATTTTCAACAACTACTCATATTATTTTTCTTTCCTCTTTTGGTGTTGTTGTTGGTGTTCTCTAAAATGGATGGTTGAGTTGAGTAGCTTGCATCATCTTACTAGGCAAAATACTCAGTGTATACTTCAATTTGTAGTAAAGTCTTAAATTTCTTTATGGGTTTATTAGTCACCGCTCCTGATAACCTTGAAAGTGATTGGTTATTTTGTGTGTCTTCTCACCCTCTAGTCTACTTGTATTGATATTGATTCTTTCCTTGACCTAAAGTTCAACTCTTCGTACATGAGATTGCCTTCTTATGGATTGATTAATTTTATCTATGTCAACGTGTCCATTGATCACCGATTCACTTGAAGACCAGGATTCTAGAAATCTCGCGTTTTCGGTGTTTCCTCTATCTAATATTTCAACATTGTCCTAATCGAATCGGTGTCTGTGATTATCTACATGCAGTGATTTGGGGAGTGGATGTCGTATCTTTTGACAGCCACTTCATGTTCATGGATGCGAAGACGAAGATGGTGTCCACTTCTCCCTATGTAATGTTTTTCACAGTCGTCACTACTCATCTTGTAGATGATGATGGTGCTGTCTTCTTCTCTTACTTTTGAGTTTTCTGGCTGACATGTAGGCGAGTGTATTGATTTTGTTGATATGTATGTTACATGGACTGTGAGAGGTGTGAAGTATGCACCGAGGATGGCACCCAGTAAGACAATGAAAGCTTCTCAACTAAACCATCTAACTCAGAAAATGTAACCACACCAAAATCATCCACTTCAGTTACAAATCTGCATTAAGTCTTTTGTCTCCATTTCATACTTGTTATATTGTTTCAAAAGGATCCTTCATTTCTCTTTTTCGCGAGTTAATCTATCGCTATGCTATTCAAAAATTTTTCTCCAGAAGACATCAGCCGTAGATACGACTCATACTCACATTATTGTTCCCTTGGGTTCCTAGTGGAACATAGGGCTTCAACTGCACGCCTCCACTTGCTTCTGTCTTCTGCTGTAATTTTCACCTGCATCCATATTAGTCCATACTGTTTCAACTCCTCTTCACACGATCTCCTCTATGTCACCCTTGGACGTCCCACTAACCGCTTCCCTCCAGGGTTCCACTCGAGCACTGGCCTGACGCGCGATGTCACCCAACGGCCTCCTCAGCGAGTGTCCAATCCATCTCCACTTTCTCCTGCATATTTGTTGGGCGATTGGTTCTTGTTTTGTTTCTTCCCATAGTTTCTTGTTAGTGATTCTTTCCGGCCATCTGATCTTCAGTATAGAACGAAGACAGTTGTTGATGAAGGTCTGCAACAGGCTGTTGGAAATATTCTTTGTGACCCGCCGCCAAGTTTCTGATCCGTATAGAAGAACTGACTCACTTGACGTTTGTATTGAAAATCCGAATTTTGTTGTTGATGCTGAGTTGAGTGACGAAGATTTCCAGATTGGTTTCAGGTTGATGAATGTGTTTCTCGCCTTCCCGATTCTCGATTTGACATCCTCGTCCGTTCCTCTTGTAGTTGAGACAATGCTCCCTAGATAAGTGAAGTGAATGAAGTAACCTCTTTCAAATCCCTCCCGTTGATGGTGATTGGCGCTGGATGTTGCTGCTGCTGCTGTTGTTGTTGTTGGTTGGTTATTTTCATAACCTCGCCTAGATTACTAGCTCACTGGTTTTCTAGCCGGTCCCAAGCCTGGATAAAGGGGGAAGGTTGGGGCGTGATGCTAGCAACTCCACCCTCAAAACTTAACCAAATTGCTACAGAAACTTCAACGCACAAATATATTAAAAATTCAAAAAAAAACACGCTGCAAAATAACTGATGATAACTCCTTAATAAGTCAGTGCATTTAAAAATGCCATTAATTCTTTCTTATTCTACTCTTTTGTTACACATACGTGACTAAGAATACAGAGAGAAAAAAAATAGATTTTAAGAGTATTATTTAATTGCTCAGTCAATAAATTATGGACCGGTGGAATTCAAATAATGGGCTTCATAATGCGTGGTTTTACTTTTTAAAGGAAACATAAATGCCTACAACACATGTATGTCTATTTCTGTGTCTTTGAGTGTTTGTGCGTGTGTGTGTGTGTTGCATTCATTATATATATATTCTGCTGTTGCTCCTCATTCTAGACTAAAAGAGATCATATATTTCGTCATTCATGTAACTGAAATAGAAACTGCCTTTTTCAAATATTTAGTGAAACTGTCATTTTTTCAATCCAGTATACATTTACTTTTGGAAACAAATAGCTCAAGCATCACTCAGATAAATTAGGAATTGTTAATTGAATAAGGTGACATGTAATGAAATTAATGACTCATTTTTCGTCTTTTTTGACAGTTGCAGGATTAAAAAGCATCATTAAATTCCAATAAATCAGCGTGTTTTTCATTTTTTTATTTCTTTAAATAAATACATTTGAAAGCTATCCATTTGGCTGTTGAGTTGTTTGAGATTCATCTTTTATGCAGTGAAAACAATTAAATTTATCACTAGAAGAAGAACAGCTGACGTCATTACTATAAGATTTAAAACTAGTAATACAGATTTGGAGAGGTACACATGCCGAAGACTCATCACTGCCGTACAATTTGAAATAATGGTAGATGGTTACAGGCTTGAATAGCTGAATTAAGCTCCAGGAGATATCACCTTCTTCGAGGTAATAGATAGGCCCTTCTGAAGACTATCAGTAATCCTGAAACCTAGGTCTGGAGCATACTGTCGACTACTTCCAACCTTCTAGTAACGAAAACAATGGCATGGAGTAAAATAGGCAGTAAAACAAAAACTAATGTCTTAATCG
This sequence comes from Trichobilharzia szidati, assembly GCA_944472155.2. Taxonomy (NCBI): domain Eukaryota; kingdom Metazoa; phylum Platyhelminthes; class Trematoda; order Strigeidida; family Schistosomatidae; genus Trichobilharzia; species Trichobilharzia szidati. Next base: position 94,530,498 of record OX235273.1, read on the forward strand.
ATCAAATGTCCTGAGAATACAGTGATTTCATAGCTCGAGACTCTCGTCTTTTTCTGATATTCAATTATTATCTTATTATTTATTTCAAGCTTGATCACGGATTGATGTCAGTCAGAGAACAACTAAAAGACAGAGATTACTGGACAGGTGTTTCGTCCTAATCTGGGACTTATCGGTAGTACGCACCCAATGAGTTTTGAACCCAGGACATTCAGGTTACAAGGTATGCTTGCTGACCATTTAGCCACTAGGACCCGACTCATTGGCCCGTGAATGCAGATATCTACCAGTTCGTAATTTTAGCGCAACTGACACCAGCCAGTTTCGTCAGCGAGTATTTATCCTCACTCCCAACCGGATAGACTCCATTGGCCATGACTTCTTACTAGAACTCCAGACAACTTCATCCTCCAGCCAATCACTGGCGAGCATCACATTAATTCGTGGTCTCACCTGAAACAAATCAAATCCCGACAAACAAATTCTTGAAAATATTTTATTATTCATAAGTTACTGTTATCCCGATGATATCTTTGTTAGTCATTTTCAAATCCCAACAGCTTTCAAGTGTTGGTTTGCAGGGATTTGATTGGTTACATGATTTTCATCATGAGCTGACATTAGTTAGAGAACCATTGGAAAACCTGGGAGTACTGGACAGCTGTTTCGTCCTAGTTTGGGACTCTTCATCAGTACGCACCCAACAGCTTTGTTTATCATCCATAAATTTTGTTGTGTGTTATTCATCTTTATAAAACAAAACCAACACTGTCACTGAATTCTAAATTGAGCAGTAATTGAAAAAGAAGGAGAAGAAAGGGGTATTTCCTTTTTCTGTATTTTACTTTATGATGCGTACATAGGTAAACAGTATTGCTTACGAATACCACTCATTCAGTTAAATGCATGATGAGTTTTGAAAACGTTAAAGGTAGTAAAATCCCAGAAGAAAGAGGTGACTAGTGGGAATGACGGATTCCAGAAATGAAATTGATTAAAAACCAGAATCAACTTTGTGTTAATAGACAAGCTGAATTTGTCGGTGCCCGAGTTGCATAGAATGTAATTTTCATATACTTAAGGTTCATTGTTCGAGTGTTTTGAGTAAACTAATTGATAGGGTGGAGTGAAGATATAGCACAATTAGAACTAAAAGCTTCCAGAGTGATCCTTCTGTGAATCAAACAGTGCTGCTTGATTAAGTTAAAATAACTTTTTTTTCATTCCTTGAATTCCTATTGGAACATAGGACTTCAAGGCTGGAAGTTTCAGTAACGGTGGTGATGTTTTCCTATTGGGATATGGTTACTAGTCTTACTCCTTACTTTCCCTCTATTCTAGACTGACTGCCAACTAGGAGAAGGCTAGGAGTGTGTTGGCAGGGAATCGCATCTAGACGATGAACATTTTGGTGTAGTCAAGTGTATTCTCTGAGCTGGATGGTTTAGTTCAGGCAGAAGAAGGAAGAAGTTATCAGTATTTCCTTTCCTTGGTAACTGGATATTTTTATCCTCTCTTTCATTTGATTACGTCATGCCAAAAAAATTGATTGTCTGGGATTATTATTGTTTGGGATAAAGTGATTATTGTTACTATTATTACCACCGTATGCAATGTTTAAAATGTTTAAAAATGAACTCTCTGCGTAAGTATGTTAAAATGGTTTCTGTGCATAAACTTAATGATATCTTTGAGCTGTAAGTAGCTGATGAGAAGCCAAAGAAATAAATGACAGTAACATTTTATTCTACACAAGCTTGTTTTCTTACTTTATTCAAATTCAATTCATAAATGGGAATAAATGTATGAAGGCACTTCTATCATCAGATGGGTTCATTTAAACCTTTTTTATGGAATGTAACATGGTATCTCTTACTCTATTGAATGCTTCCCTGTGATCTCTAAATTTATATTAGACAATTTTACCATTTATAAATACTCCTCCAGAAGATGGAGGAGAGAAGATAAGACTGAAACAACATTTATCAATAATGGGGAATGAATATACTCAATTTAAACTCAGGTCAAAGTTCGTGTTATTGATTTCTCTTTCTTTCATTTCTGCATTATTAATCAATAAATGAGAAGGCGAATTTCTTCTGTTGAACGTGACATTTATTGGCCTAGGAAAATAAATAAATATTTTTTAGTTTTTATGCAATTTTTTCCCGAGGGAGAAATGTCTTACCTTTACAGTTTTGATTGTTCAGTAATCTGGCGGCAGAATTCTAGTAAACAGCATGTATATTATCATATGTTGAAGTATTCTACGAGGTATACAGTGACAGTTTTCTAAATTACAAGCCAAGAGAAACTTAAAACAGAGTGTTATTTAGTAACTTCGGCAGTAGAAATAAATCATGTGAATAATTCCAAAGAAATAAATATCTAACAAAGGGCTTATCAGTTGTTACTTTTGATTTTTCCACAAAGAATTGAAAGATAGTGTTTTAGGTTAATGTGTTGGAAAGAGATATGAAGTGGATAGATGACGTGTCACTGCTTCATTTTCTTTATATTTATGCAATCTACTAAAGGCTGAACTTAGTGGAGTACAACCTCGTCGATTGACTTTCCCTCCTTACCTAGCATTCCATGCCTAACTTCACTATTACTCACTAAATCCTACCACTTAACATATAGAATGTAAATATCTGTGATCAGTTACAACCAGCCTCTTCATGTCTTCCACACCTGTCCTTCTAACAACAGTGAGAGGTCATACCAGTGCAAAAGATGACGCAAATGCTACACAAGCCTTTTTTTCCATGTTGATATTCCGTCAGTAATCAGTTCATTAGAGCTGATGCAATTTCCTGAATAAGTGAAGTGGTCAAAATGCTCTGCCACTTCATTCCCTATCTTGAAGCTAAGACTCAATGCAGTCCAGTGGTTTAACATCATCTGACACATGATCAGAATAGAATCGCACGCCAAACATACTAAGATTTCTGCTCAAAGTGTTCAGAAGACTGAATTTTGTCAGCGTCTTCACCAAAAAGAAATACGTCATCTGAATACTCTAAACTGACTAGACTATTCTTTGATAAAAAGTCATTTCCTAAGTCTCCGAAACCAATTAGAGCATCTGTGATGAAATTCAACTAAAAATGAGGACAGTGGGCATCCACCGGTTGTCACACAAGCTCTTACGTGGGCGAGTTGATTCGAGCAGAGTGCCTTGGTTAGTGCGATATATTTTCGGCACTTTTTTCGAGTCCGGATATTGCCACAGAACTTCTCTGGCAATGGAGTTAAATGCCACCACCAGGTCGATAAATATGGGAACTGTTCGGCGCCAGTAGGTATCCCCATGTTCCAAAATTTTTCCAAGGGTGAGGATATGAGCAATACACAGGCCTAAAGTCTGCCTGACCTACAGATGATTGCTGAACTTGGAATTCTAGGTACTATAGTATTCAGGCTCGTCCCCTATGATTACTACAAGAAGACTTGTCTCCTTTCTCGTAATATGGGATAATCAATGATTAACAATAGTCCAACAGGACTATCTCTGATTCCCAAACGTTACCTAATGCATTAATTAACCCGTACAGCAGTTTGCCGCCACTACCCTTAAACATCTCCGCAGTCATTCCATCAGGTCCCATTGCTTTGCCTCATTTCAGATTAGAGGCCTATGCCTACATTCCACACAGGCAGGTGTTGTATGCTAGACAACTTGGGCGTGTCCGTAGGCCAGCTAAACTGCTCCTCGGAAAGTTCCCTCAAACATTCCACTGGTCTATGTATATTTCTCGGAAATCGCTTCGCTTATCACTAATCTTTACAACCTGTTTCACCAATGACTCTAAATAGTTATCTGGTTTTACTTACCACCAATCCCTTTTTTCATCTCTATCTCTTTTTTCGCCCATTAATGTTAGCGGTCATTGCCAGGACTTTTAGTAAGCCTGCATTAGAGAAGCTTTCGCTCCTCATCATATTTAGAGCTCTTAGGAATCAGTCTTCTTGCATTTATCAGTTCGGATTAGACAACGGAAATCCATCAGCATTTATTAGCCTTTGATTTTAGGTTATAAAAAGTCATTACCGTCTTTTCTACAGCTGGTTGGATATTATACAAGGCTTTCTCAGGATGAGTCATGCTGTCAATCCCAGATACACGTTTAGCTATTTCTTCCCTAAATAGAGACTTCGTGTTCTCATCAACTCAGAGTGTATCGGCCTTATAGCTGCATGTTTCCTATGTATGTTCAGTTTCAGACATATCAGTGCAGGTACCAGAATGTGATCTGAGTCCACGTAGGTGTTCCAGAAGGAGTGGTGGTCTTCTACCGATCCTCCCCATTGATAGCTTATCGCCGCGAAATCCATTCGATTCCATCGCTGATTTGTTGATGGAAGTCACCAGGTTAGGCAATCTTTGTCTTTGAGTGTAGAGTTAGTGTTGACTAGGAACATATGATTATCTGAATAGAAATGTAGAAGACGATCATCACTGTTGGTTCATCGTCAAGGAACTCCATAAGTGCCACCAAACTACTTCTCAGGCTGACACAACTTCCTTACTTGGGCGTTGAAGTCGCCTGCTCAAACGGCTACATCTGAGCGTTTTGCTTTTAACAGTAAACTCGACAGCTTTTGACAGAACTCATCCTTCACTTCATCCGAATTACAGCTGAAATTATGAAAAGACATCGACGGTTATCACAGACTTTCCTTCTACTAACGAACTTGTTTCGACGCATAGAACACCTACGACTGTCCACTAGGATCCAGTCAGACAGCGATTTTTCTGCCAAGATACTCATCGCTACCCCTACACCTACGAGTACCCACGAAGTAGCCGAAGAATCTCCTGACACCCGTAAGGTGAATTTCGCAGATTCACCCCTGTTGGCCAGGTGGGGTTAAGCGAATAACCACACTTGGGTTCATGTCTCCGAAACACAGCATACATCCATGGCTCAAGATACCAGAGTTAAGGCTGATGAGGCCTGTCATTTGATTCGGGAAAGGTCCCTGCCGCTGTAGTCGCTATTAATTGTCACAGACTTGACAGAAGCTGAAAGACCCACCTGTGGAATAGTTTTAATGGTGGGTGGGAAGTAAGACGATGATGAAGATGAGGGTGGATGATATTCAAGAAAACCTTCTGTACCTTTGGGAATTGTGTGGACTGGTATTACTCCCTTGTTTCATACACTCTGGAAGGGACAAATAAGTAGTGCTGACTCATATGATGATTGCAACGAACTAATGACGTGATTCTCCTAGCTCAGTCAGTAAAGCTCTCAAATGGTTTGTATTCTTCCACAAGTCAGGCTATCACTTCTTCTTAAAGCATTACGAATGAAATCAATATCAGTCTGGAAATCAAACATTGTCTCAGTCACCCTGGCAATTTATTTCCTTACAGATAATCTGTGCTAATTACAATGAATTGTAATAAGCCTTTGTCTCTGTATCAATACTTAAAATACTAAACTAAACCTGCAGGATTCAGGTAAGTAGTCATTGTTTCAGTCAGTTGATCTAGTTAACAGATGATAAATCAATACTTCAAATAATTCATTATATCAAAACAGATTTATTTTGCAAATTAGTCAATGACGCATATAATGTAAAAGTGGTCGATAAGCAATCACTTGTCGTTAAATGTATGAATTAAGCACTTTTGTGTAAACTTTTCTATTGAGTTGTAGGATGTATGTTTAAGCCTCACAAAGTGTGACTCATTCATTTCATATTATGCTCGTATTTATTTGCTGAACCAAAGGTATTAACTTTGGATCTTATGGAGATAAGTGAAGCCGGACAACAGTTATCATTCTATACAATAAAAATTGGCTTATCCTTTTGACTTTTGATGATAACTACGATATGAACTGAAGTTAAATTTTAAAGTAGAACTTTTCACAAAAGTGTAGTAGTTCAGTTTGCCACAGATCACAACAACACAAATAAAATTAGGAAGCTATCATAAACGGAAATTTACAAGAGGAAGAACAACTTCGGGATGCGTACTGATGAAGAGTCCCAGACTAGGACGAAACAGCTGTTCAGTACTCCCAGGTTTTCCAATGGTCCTCTAACCAATGTCAGCACATGATGAAATCATGTAACTGAAGATTGATGGAAACTCAGTTGACCTAGGAGGCCACAACTGAAGACTTCTTCGAGACATTCCATAAACAGTTTCCAGTCACTGGATCACAGCATTTTGAAGGAACTCAGCCAGACATTCTCCATCCTCCCCACATGACTGAAACAAACAGTAAAAGTTTCCAGAGATTGATGATAGGTTTTCTTCTAGCCGCTTCCAACTATTTTCTAACCTAATCTCATGTCAGCCAGTTTCACCTGTCAAGATCGGTGATGTTTGGGATGTGTAACATGAATCCAAGACATCTCAATCAATCAATTGATTTTCTTCCCTTACAAAGCACTCTGTGCCTAAACCCAATATTACTCAGAGTATTATACTACTTAGTACAAGAAGCAGAGCACACATATATATGGTCCAAGACTGCTAGCCTATTTATATCTTTCCCTTTCTACGGCTATTTCTCACAGCTGTTAAATAAGACGGAGAGAACTGCTGCACAGTGTTAGTATCAATTCGACTGTTTCTATGATGCCAGTTTCATTGGCCATCGCTCTAGAAACTTAACTTTTCCTGCTTTAGAACACCTACGAATCTGACTGACTAAAGGTGAAGTAAAACCCTTAAGACCGCCTGGTTCAAACACTCCATGCATCCAGAATTGAAATATCGTTATCTACCATCTATCGGGTACTGAATAAATTACCAAAGACACTGAGTACTCAGTATTTCAAACGACAGAAGCTGTTGTAGTCCGCTTAAAACAACTGGAACTCTAGGCGGAAAAGAAACAGGTCCAGTCACTGTTGCTTGCAATCCTAACCTGCTATCAAATCTATAAATTAATTAATTCTGTATTATTTTTCTTAATTTATCTTATAGTCAGTGATGTCTCATATATATGCATATTATCGCACACACACACACACATGTTTTGAACTGTAATCTACTGGTCTTATTCATTCGACGTTACTTAAAACACTAATGTTATCAGTAACAATAATTCTTTAACTATTGTGGACATGTAACTGTGGAATCCGATGAATAAGAAGTTATCTACAAGAATATTGCTTGCTCATATTTTATTTATCTATTTTACTCCTTTTTTAGTATTTTTAATATAATTATGCCTTGAAGTTTCTGTAGCAATTTGGTTAAGTGTTGGGGGTGGAGTTGCAAGCACCACGCCCCAACCCTCCCTCTTTATCTGGGCTTGGAACCGGCTAGAAAACGAGCGAGCTAGTAATCTAGGCGAAAACCAACCAAAAACAGCAGCAGCAACATCCAGCGCCAATCACCATCAACGAGAGGGATTTGAAAGAGGTTACTTCATTCACTTATCTAGGGAGCATTGTCTCAACTACAGGCAGGTGGAACGGACGAGGATGTCAAATCGAGAATCGGGAAGGTGAGAAACACATTCATCAACCTGAAACCAATCTGGAAATCTTCCGCTGTCACTCAGCATCAACAACAAATGATTCGGATTTTCAATACAAACGTCAAGTGAGTCAGTTCTTCTATACGGATGGATCAGAAACTTGACGGCGGGTCACAAAGAATATTTCCAACAGCCTGTTGCAGACCTTTATCAACAACTAACTGTCTTCGCTCTATACTGAAGATCAGATGGCCGGAAAGAACAACAACCAACAAGAAACTATGGGAACAAACAAAACAACAACGAATCGATCAACAAATATGCAGGAGAAAGTGGAGATGGATTGGACACTCGCTGAGGAGGCCGTTGGGTGACATCGCGCGTCAGGCCAGTGTTCGAGTGGAACCCGAAAGGTAAGCGGCGAGTGGGACGTCGAAGGGTGACATGGAGGAGATCGTGTGAAGAGGAGTTGAAACAGTATGGACTAACATGGATGCAGGTGAAAAGTACAGTAGAAGACAGAAGCAAGTGGAGGCGTGCAGTTGAAGCCCTATGTTCCACTAGGAACCCAAGGGAACAACAACAATTTTATTCCTTTACGTTCCTAGTGGAACACACGATTTCAAGCTAGAGCTTTGACGCGTCAGTAGCAGTAGGTTTATTTTCACTGGGTGGGGCTACTAATCTCAAGCTCAGACTTCCCTCTTTACTTGCCTTACTACTGGCTTGGTGAAGTTTAGCATTGCACTGGCCAAGGACTGATCTCCGGACCATTTACATGGTTTGGTGAACGTTCTACTGCTGAACTACCACCAACACACATATCGTTTGTTCACTAATCAGTCTTTCAAAAGTTATAATGGCCACATTTAATCAATTTAAACTGGCTGGACACTTGTTTGAGTTATATATGACATGTGAATACGCCTCAATAAATCTTTACTATAGCCGTTCTTGTATAAAGGCATTGACTAACTCAAAAGCTTAAATTATGATTTAGGCCATTTGGTTACAGTTTTATTGAGACGGAAGTTGACAAAAATATAAACAATTATAAGACCTCAGTATAAAAAATACTACTAAATTCTGTTTGTTTTCTAAATGTTTTCAGTCTATTTTTTTATACTGGGAGTTTATATAGACAAAATTTGATGTACGTATTTTGTTTTTTAACCTAGTGTTTCTACTAACATTCACACACTTGAACTTTTCGCATGTTACTTACTGTCTACAGAACATTTTCTCAACTCTTGTGTATGCAAGACAGGTTAATTAGTTTCCAAATGATTTCACTGCCACTTTTACATACTAAGTAACAGAGACAGAAGGCCTGGAAACATATTATTATATAATATTATTATGGTTCACTTGGGTTCCAAGTGGAACACGGAGTACAGCAGAACACCTCCGATTTGTGCTATTTTATGCAGCCCTGTATATCAGGCCCCACGATTTCTAATAGTCTGTCATCTCTTCATCACACGATCTTCTCCATATCACCCTCGGACCCACACCCAACTCGTCGATTCCCATTCGGTTTCCACTCGAGCACTGGCATGGTGCACGATGTCATTCGTCGGTCTCCAATTCCTTCTACATATTTGTTGAGTAATAGGTTCTTAGTTGGTTTGTTGCCACAGTTTTCTATTACGAATCCTTTCAGGCTGGCCATTTGATCTGCAATATGGAACCAGCAAAGGCATCTGTTGATGAAAGCCTGCAACCTGTGACGTGTGCGCCAAGTTTCTGACCAAAATATAAGTACTGATTAAATATTTGTGTTCTGAATTCAGAAAGGTGTTGTGTCTGTGTTTATGACTCTTCAAACGTGTATACTCACAACATTCAAGACGAACCTCGGGAAATTTACTATTCAGCCAATAGAAATGAATGCAATACTTCATATTTCTCAGATTCTGTCAAATCATGACATTCTACTGATCATTACTTACTGTCATAAGTGAGTATTCATCACTCGAATTCATCTTTCTTCATTCATTTCAGAGGTTATAACTTCCCGTTCGAACCTATGGATATCGATTTCAACATGAATACAGAATCATTATTCGATTAATTGATTATCGATTAGTTTCATTAGAGTATTCACGATGTATCAGGTATAAGCCTGAAAAGCATTAAAATTATTTTATTAGCTTATGTCAACTGTGTTTGGCTACAACTCTTCTTTCGTTAGTGTTGTTTTCCGTCTCTTCGAGTTCAAAACCGACATCACATCAATTCTCATCTTAAAAAAATTTAAATTAGTTTTTTTGATAATTTTATGCTAAGATTTGTTTTTTGTGCGCATTTCCTTTTTTCGAATAATTAGATTACGACAAGATAAACAAAAAGTGATGGTTTTATTGAGGTTGCTTTTGAATTTTTGTGCAAGGTATTTGAATGAAATTTATCTTTTCAAACTGAATGGGATTAATAAAATGCTAACCATCAAAGAAAACCCCATCCAGTCATTGAAGATCACTGTTGCCTAATGAAAGACTTGGATTTTTTGTCGTAGGTGTCCGGATAAGGTTGGTAGAGTTCTCAACCAGGAACTCACAGTCTACTGATGACCACTGGTTTCAGTGCGTTGCTGAAGTGTTCAACTTTGAAATTCGATCTTCGAGAAGATCTACTTCACAATTACCTTCAACTTTTCATTTTCTCTTCGAATGTCCCCCTGGGATGGGTCAACTCGTCGCTTGTTGACACTATTCAGCAAGGTGTAATTTCGACATCGAAAATGATACCTTATTTCATCTCTGACATTCAGACCAACATCACGTAGTTTTTCAAGTTGCGAACTTTATAGCTAAAACTGTTCGAACAACCAGAATGGATTCATCCAGCTGATACCTTCTAGTGAATACAAGAACTAAGTCCATAACTTGCTGCCAATTAACTATAATTCTCCAGCACCCAAAGCAGTACATGATAATTTCAAGTCATTTAATTTAATAGCGACATTGCATACTTGATCAGTTACTATGGTCACCATCCGGTGGTTTATTTGTTCATTTTTCTACATTTTATGTTATTACTTGATGGATACTTATATTCACTTTGACCAGTTATTCACCAACAAAGCGATCATTTACTTTCAAATAAATGAATTCTTGTTAGATGGTTTGGAAGTGATAGGCAGGAAACCTTGAGTATAGTTTTCCGTTGTCCCATTTGAGGTTCGAACCCACGCAATTCAGTGCTGCAGTCAGAGACATTGCCACCGAGCTCTTCGTTCTCATTACTGGCCTCGTGTACGTCTGATGTGTCTATATTGATCATCCACAAAGGAGTAATCAGTGTTATATGTCTAATCTTTAGTGTTTGCGCTAACCAAATTCTCTCAGTAGGCGTTCGGAGTATAGTCAACACAACTTTCTGTCAGTTGTCTCCAATCACTTGATATGAGTTTAAAATGCATCTCAATGATCAGTCACCAAGCCTAATAACCACAGTGCAAACTTCACTGTGTAAATTCAGTCAGCGCCAACGGTGAAGACTAGAAATATGACATTAGTTATTTCCTAGCGGTCAATCCATGAAATCACTTCTTCAAAAGCTGTTTACATTTTAGCAAATTAATTCTTTTCATCATGAGCTGAAATTGGTTAGACAACTATTGGAAAACCACTAGAAAGTACTGGATAGATGTTTCATCACCCTAGTTCAGGACTCTTCATGGCACATATCCACCACAGGGGTTAGGAACCAGGACCTTCCGGTTACAAGGCGGACTCATAAACAATTAAGCCACCGAGACTCGATCCAGTGGCCTATGAATTCCAAATTCCGCCGATTCATGATATGGCGCAGCTACCGGCCAATGTCGTCGACGAGTATTTGTCCTCACACCCGATCTGCTGTACCCTACTGGCCACAACTTCTCACTAAGATCTCTCCTTGTAACTGGAAGGTCCTAGGTTCGAACCCAGGCGGGCGCGTACTGCTGAAGAGTCCCAAACTAGGACAAAACAGCTGTCCAGTACTCCCAGGTTTTCCAATGGTTCTCTAACCAATGTCAGCTCATGATAAAATCACGCAACCAATCAAATCCCTACAAACCAACACTTGATAACCTCCTACTTATTGAATTTTGTAAGACCAGGAGATGATTTTAAAGGAAACACTAAAGTGTGTAGCTATATTCAAGTGAAATACGCGTTATTTGTCGAAATAAGCTGTTGTATCGTACTGTATTCACAGTAATCAGCCGTCATACAGTTTTATTACATGCACTTACAATCACTTAACTAGACGGATTGATTGAGTGCCTCTAGTTTTCTATAAATGAAAAGATAGTCTGCTCTGTTCTGTGAGTAAAAGCAAAGTATTAAGCCTAGGGTATATTTAGGATCAAGACTTATTATAATCATCATTATTCATCCCTTGGATTTTGAGTGGAACATAGGGTTTTAGTAGCACATCTCTATCGTATTCTGTTCTCTGCTGGCTGCACGACTGTCTACAAGCTTGCATTTCTCCTACACATTATATTTTCCAAGTAACCCTTGGATCCAAGCTGAACTCGTCGTTTCCCATTCGCAATCCACTCTATGGCCTTTCACGCATATCACCCATCAGTCTCCCCAGCATATATGCAGTCCATCTTCGTTTCCTTCAGCATATTTTTGGGGCGATAGATTCTTGGCGAGTTCAGTGCACGGCCACGGTTTCTTGTTGCTTATCCTTTCTGATAGAACATCTGATCTTCATTGTCAAGCTAGCAAAGACAAGAGCCGTTGAAAGTCTGCAGCAAGTGATTGGAAGCGCTTTCACGGACGCATTCAGTCTCCGAACATAATCATGAATTAAAGATAAGTTATTCAAATGAAATAAAAAAAATTTCTACTGGAATTCCACTTCAGGTATGAGCAATTGTATTCAAGTAACCCAGTAACAATTAAAATGCCTGAAGTGTGATATATTCTGAAATGGAATTATGATTGACGACGCACCGGTGTAAGAGGTGTTCATAAGCCTTTATTCTAATGTACTTGCATAGCCTTGAATAGTTACTGATAGACTTTCATCCATCCTTTGACATCATGAGGAGAGAATTTGCCCGAAGACTATAAGACTGATAGAGCTAGTCCATTTCGCCAACGATTCACCAAAACACAGAATGCATTAACATTCAGCAGTTGATGGTAAAATTAAGTATAAACAAATAAGATGTCACAGTTTGAATATTAAAATTGACAGTGGGATGACTGCTGTTACAAAAGTGGTAGATATGAGCTAATGTCACCTGTCACTGATTAGCTAGAATACATACACTGAAATTAAATCGAAAGAGAGAGAAAAATGCCAGCGCTATGGATACATAATCTAAAAGGAAAGGTAAACGAATGACAACAAAAAAAACTTTTCTTCCCTTTGCTTTCCGCTCTCTTGATAGGAAAGATTAGAGGGTGGTCAGTCAATTGCAATCTGAGTTTCAGCAAGTAGTTGATGTTTTGTATGGTCCCGTGTGATTTTGTATTACATGTATAGAGAAATACCATAATCATTTCCAATGTTACTGTTTTAAGTGTATTCTATATCGATTTTCCACACAGCTGGAATATCTGTTGTACCGTTCACTATACTATGCGCGAAAACGCCTTGCAATTAGCCAGATTCTCATCCCTTTCAAAACCTCATCAGTTGTTTAGATGAAGAATATTTTTATTTGTGTTTCTGAGCATAAATGTGTTTGTTCACTATTGTAGTAATTTATCGTTTTATTATGGTTTGGTGTGTTATTTGCGGGCTATTAAAGTGAACTTTAAATGTTACTCAGTCAGCTGTAAAAGTTTGAAGTGGTTTTCTTTGTTGTGTCCGTCATTTAGAAGATGACTCATCGATTTATGGAAAATCATAAGAATTTAAATATAATTTCCCAGTGAGTTGTACTAGGGTAATGAAGTTTTTTTTAAATATACACTTGTCATAATAACTTATTTCCCAGTTAAGCTGTGTAATACGCGTTAAATTTCTTAAGAGAGTGCCATGTTCATATGTGGTAACGAACGCACTTTTAAGTCTGTAGGAAAGACATCCTCTACACAAAAGATATAAAGTGACATTAGTTGAGGGAAAGTTGAAGTAAAATGTACCAGTTTAAATCCCTAGTTAAATAATTGTTCAACTGGGTCATGTTCTCACTCAGGTTTCCAAATTAATTTACAGCATGCGAAAAGTGAACGCCACTATTTACTAACAGTTAAACTTAGTTTCAACCTTCATGTGTGTATCCTTAAAGTCTCCAAATGATTGTCCAGTTTGTGTTTCATCAGTCACAGTTGAGTTCAAGTTATATTTCACCAGGAGCTGACTTCACTTATACAATCACTGAAAAGTAGGGGAGTACTAGACAGTTGCTTCGTCCTAGTTTAGGACTATTTAGCAGGACAGTAATAAGTTGAAAATGTATTCACTTGAAGATGATCTACGTAAAATTTAATATTTCTTTTCCCAGTTGCTCCATTCTCCCTTCTTTCACCAATTTTTTAAAATTTTCAATCTTGTTTAAGTTCTCTTTCATTTGTCTGTTCTGTGGCTTTTTTGACAAGTGTTTCTCCTTACCCAGGGAAATTTTATGATTACTGTCTACTTTCCTCCAACACCATGAATCTAACCCAAGAACATCGGGTTATTTGGTGAGCAGATCACCATTTAGCCGATGAAATAGGACTCAATAGCTGATCAATTCTTACTTCTTCTAGTTATTGCCATAGTCAACAATCTTTCCTCACACCGGACTTGTTGGACCATAACGGTCACGATCTCTCACTAGGACTCTAGGGTTTCCATCCTGTAGTTAGTCATTAATGAGAAGTGGACTAATATTCACCTGGTAGCTTTAGGGTACTGAGTTAACTGAAAACACGGAGCACTGGACAACTGTTTCGTTTTAGCTTGGGATTCTTCATATGCATGCAGCTGCGACTTCATCCAGGATAGAACCCAGAACCTTCAGATTACTAGAATAGCCCATTGGAGTCCCGTGAACAGTGAATTCTAACTTCCATCAATCCCGGGTATAGTGCCACTGCCAATTGCTGCTATGGATGTGCACCTGCTTCACACCTGACATGGTGGCCAGACTGACCACGCCTTCTCTTTTTAACTTCAAGACATTTTTCCTGTAGACACTAATGAATCGGGCTTGCCAGGCAATCTGAGGGCTCCAGGTTCGATCCCCGGTGGGGTTGTAGGTATGCACTCCTGAACAGTACTAAACGAGGACGAAATAGTTGCTCAGTGCTCCTTGATTTTCAGTGATTCTCAAACTGACATTGATTCCTGAGGAAATCTGCACTGAAAATGATCAAAATTCATACAAAACCTAGAGTCTGAGAAAATCGCTTTGACTGAAACTAGAGAAGCAATTTCTATTTCAATGTTCAACACAGAAAACTACTTTACAACCATTCACTTTAAGTCCTACTTTCATTACCTAACAATGAGCTAACCTCCAAGTTTTGACCTCTTCTAGGGTCTCGTGAGTTCTCAGTTCTTTTAATTGAGCCCAGTTCATGACGCCGTCTACCTTGTTACTCTGTAACTAATTACCTGAGCGGAGTAGTACCATACTTCATTAGTTATTTCTAATATCAGTTTGATAAAATTTACCTTCTGTCTGTTAGGTCAGTATGACGTAGGATGTTAGAAACACGTAAGATAATAAAAATGTTTGAACTAGAATTTTGACATAATCTTCCCATTATCTAGCAACATAGCATATTTAATCAAACTTTTCACTCACATTTCATGTGAGTAATTATTACAACTCTACATTTTAGTCTTTCTTTGTGTTACATTTAATTGTATATTGTACGCGTGATTGCTTTATCGATTCTATAAAAATGGTTATCACGTGATTTGAAGAAGCATGAAAGAATCACCAAGCAAACAGTTTAAAGCCAAAAGAAAAAGGATTTCTTTTATCTGAGATCAAACTGATCGCCTTTATATATATATATATATATATATATATATATATATATATTTCATTTCACGTGATATCTAATAAACTAATCCGTAACAGTAGTGTCACTGCATCTATTAGTGGTTAACAGATTTCAGGTAAAGTTAAACTGTGAAAAACCCAACCCGACAAGTTCAATATTGACGCTGAATAATCCGATTGCATTCAGAAAGCAATCTAAGATAAGAAAGGAGAAATAGGAGTAAGTAGTAATAATGAGTGCTGTTCAGAATTTAGTGAGCAGATTTCTTTCTGTAAAGCAACTTAAAATAAATTCTAACCAATAATTCCTTATTCAGATTTTAAGTTAGCTTTAATACACCCTAACCTAAACCTAATATAAGCCTAACTCCTAATTTTCGTCCTAATCTATAGTCATTTATACGAATATCAATACTTTTATTAAGAAACTGGGAATTATTCTTGCAACATTCTGTAGAATGGTGTCCTGTTTGATGTTCTTTTGCTAATTTTTATAAAAACGGTATTATTTACCAGGCTTCATTGGCTTATTCGACGTCGTTGACGGGCTCGTTTGGTTGAGGTCTTATAATTCAATTGAGTAAGGCTTCATTTGGAAGGACGTTACATCCCAAGCTAAATACTAAGCCGCATCATCCTGGAGAGAATCAAACAAGCCCTGGATGAAAAACTTCGACCGGAACAGGCTGGATTCAGGAGAAACAAGTCATGTATTGATCAGATCGCCACATTACGGATCATCATTGAACAAATCTTGGAATGGCAGTCACTTCTCTATCTCAACTTCATCGACTTTGAAAAGGCCTTCGACAGCGTCGATCGAGAGGTGATTTGGAAACTATTTCGCTACTACGGGGTGCCACCAACAATTATACATCTCATCCAACAGCTGTACGACAATGCTGCATGCCAAGTAATCCACAAAGGGGAAACTCATGGAATCCTTCGAAGTGAAAACGGGAGTAAGACAAGGCTGCCTACTATCTCCAGTGATTTTCCTGATTGGAGTAGATTGGATAATGCGACAAACAGTGGGCAATGAGGAAACAGGCATAAAATGGACTCACACAAAAAACTTGGAGGATCTGGACTTCACCGATGAGATATATGTCTGATTTCCCACAAAAACTGGAAGATATGCAAGCGAAAAGCAGCAAGTCGAACCCCGGACCATGTGCATGGTCCGGGGTTCGATCCCCTGCCGGCGCACACCCGATATCTATGGTCGGCCTGCAAAATTTGGGCTACCGATATCCATGCTGAAAATTCCATACTTGTACTGAAAATACGGTGTGGAATCAAGCTGTAAATAAAAATATAAAAAATAAAAAATAAGAAGCATCCGTAGAAGATAGGACTTCAGGTGAACATAGAGAAAACAGAGGTGATGAAGATTCCTGGCCAACACCACCAACAGCAACAACAACAACAACTGACAACAATCAGCATAAATGGAAGGAAACTGAAAGAAACAACCTCTTATGCCTACCTGGGAAGCATCGTTTCAACTACAGGCAGACGGAACTGATGAGGATATCAAAGCAAGAATCGGAAAAGCAAGACAAGCTTTCAATACTCTCAAGTCTGTGTGGAGGTCAACAACACTCAGCATCAAAAAGAAGATCCGGATTTTCAACTCCAATGTGAAGTCAGTCAGTGCTACTATACGGATCAGAGACTTGCACTGCGCGTCATAAAGAGCATCTCAAACAAACTACAGACCTTCATTAACAGTTGTCTTCGCTCAATACTCAAGATCAGATGGCCGGCCAGAAAAGATCAGCAACAGGGATCTCTGGCAATGAGCGAACCAACCAGGAACCGATTGTGAAACAAATAGGCAGGAAGAAATGGAGATGGATTGGCCATACTCTGAGGAAACCATCAAGTGAGTGACATCACTAGACAAGCCATTGCTCGAGTGGAACCCGAAAGGGAAGCGGCGAGTTGGTCGTCAGTGCGAGGGTGACTTGGAGGAGGTCATGTGAAGAGGAGATGAAAGCGTGTGGGCAAACTTGGAGCCAGGTGAAGACTCTAGCAGAGAACCGAACGCAATGGAGACGCACGGCTGAAGGCCTATGTTCCTCTAGGAATTAAAGGAAACAATAATAATAATCATTTGGAAGAGGGAGCCAGTCTTTCATAGAGTGCATAGTTTGTCTGCCGTTTAGTAAATAAAACGGTTGTCCATCTAGGCTTTAATCATTCATTATCACTTGGCCTAACAGTAGGAATAAAGTGGGCTTTATTTAAAAAGTTCTATGCTTGAGACGTTGGCGATTTGGTTTGTGACATTTTAAACAGTGAAATTTAGCTTGACTTAACTGAATTTAGCAAGTTGGCATGAGATGCATTTTACCTAGTCTGTTTTAACAGACACTTTTACTAGCAACTATTCTCCTATGGGGCAGAGATTGTTTACAACTTATAGATCGATAAATTCGTACAATTCATAATAACATAGAGTGAGTTATGTATAAGCTTTCTCCAAAACAAATTTATCTCCCTTTTCGTTTTCGCCTACTCAAATGGATAAGACAGAGGCGGGAAATTACTATTTGAATTTCTTCATATAGTTGGTCCTACGTGATTCTGTATTACGTGGTTAGGCGAGTGCTGTAATCATATTAGATATTACGCCTGGCTGTTCTAAAAGTACTTTATCGATGTTTTTTCATGCAGATGTAGTATCTGTTGCTCCGTTTGCTATACTATGCGCGAAAACACATTGCGATTACTTTTATACCCCAGCTGTTTATTCTTTTTTCAAACTGATAGTACAGCTGATTCACGATAGCTCTTTGGCTTGCACTCGTCAAACATCATATACCAATACTCATTATATTATGTGGTTGCAGAAATGGAAATCGATGTGATACAAGATTTAAATCGAAGGTCATATTGACTAAAGGTTTTATTGTTTACGACGAACAATCATACCAACATAGTGAAATGACTCACTCACTTTCGATCAATAAAATAAGAATTGTCTAGAGAATAGAATAAAAACAACATATTTTTTGACAAGTATTTATTCACGTGAAAGGCAGTTTCAGTGAAACACGGCTAATCAGTGAACAATTCCCCTGGAATTGCGTTATTTACTTGTACTTAAAGTTGACGCAATATAGTGTATCATGATGTGAGCTGAGCTTCCTGACCATATATTATACAACTGATCGTTGTGCTTCAGACAAAGTTAACAGCTAAACAGCTGAACTGACTAAACTTTCGTAATCCAATTCTACAATAGAAAGTGTTAGTCATAACTTGTGTGGTGTTTCCTAAGTAAGGTCTCTGTCGCTTGGATGATAGTTTCTAAAAATATATAATTAAATTCACTCTGTTCTCAGGAATATTTATCGTGAAAACAAAACAGTTTATTATTTTCTGATTTTAATTCATATATCTACAACAAATTCTAAAAAAAGTATTCACTGACATATCATATTGATTTTTCCTACCTTTCTTTGTTCACTATATCAAAGTTCACTTAGTAATAACGACCATTATTATTACTATTATTATTATTATTATTATTCAAAATAAACTGTAATCAATCAATATCCACGTGATTCACATTTAATACAACCGACTATTGATGATAACCTCGCCTAGTTAACTAGCTTGTTAGTTTCTAGCCGGTTCCAAGCCTGTGTAAAGAGAGAGGGCTGGGCGTCGGGCTAGCGACTGTACACTACAAAAGCTATCAAACTGCTACAGAAACTTCAACGCACAAAAAATATATTAAAAATACAAAAAATTCAAATGAAAATCTTCGCTGGAATTGGAGAGGCGAATTGACTCGGGCTGGTGAAAGCCTTCGGGCAGGCAGCCAGCCAGACGAAGTGTCTTCTCTTGATGAAAGCAAGAATAAGAATGGGGAAGTGGAATGTACGAACAATATACGAGGCTAGCGGGGAAGGCTGCTCAGTTAGCAAAAGAAATGAGAAGACATGGCATAGAAGTGCTGGGAATCTACGAGAGCAGATGGAATGGATGTGTCATTGATATAAGAATAAAACTTGGGCACTGTGGTAGAGTGTAATTCCATTATGGGTAAATTTTATTTTGATAGAGTCTCACAGTGTTATACAGTAATATTTACTGATGACGTTTCGAGCACAATTTATTGCTCATAATCATATCAAGGTAATCACACAACTTCCTAAATTCATTTATATATTCCATTGTTTTTCACTTGATTTTCACTTGATTTGATTGGTAGTATTATTTTCCATATTCGGTATAGTGATGATTCATTCCTATTGCATGTGTTGGGTGTAGATTCGATGAACAAAGATTCAGTAATCAACCTCTCTCTCCACCTACCTAGATTACTTTTTAGAATTTTAACCCTCTCCCACCCTATTGTGTGGTTGTGTGTAATGCATGCATTGCAATTGCCGAGCTTTTTTCTAAATTACTTATCTTCTCTGGGTCAACCATTCTTACCTTAGCTAAATTCTTATGTTCTGACAATCTGACTACCCCTGACCTACTAGTTTGACCTATGTAGTTGACCTCAGTCACAGTCATTGCAGGGTATTTTGTAAATTATATTATTTTGTCTAATTGGGTCCACTGGGTCCTTTAACCTACAGAGCTTGTCCCTGAGTGAGTTTGTAGGTTTAAATGCCACCCTAATTCCTGCTTTATTTAGAATCCTACGTAGGGTCTCAGATGTCCCTTCTTTATATGGTATAACTGTCGATGCTTATATTCTCTCTTATTTATGTTATTATTATTAGTTTCACAATTTTTTATTTTTATATGCACTTAATACGTTTAATCCTACTCCAAAAATATGGTGGAGATATGTGGATGAACTTTCACAGTGTTAAAAACAGAACATATCTCTAGCTTCTTGACACACATAAACTCACTAGTGAGGGAATAAAATTCACATTTGAAACCGAAAATGAGCAAGGAGAATTAGCTATGTTAGATTGTAAAATAAAACGAATAGAAGAAGGCAAACTACACACTAGTGTTTATAGAAAACCAACGCATTCTAATAGATATTTAGACTTTAATTCATCTCATCCTTTAACTGTTAAGGCAGGCTTAGTTAAATGTTTAACAAACCGAGCAATGGCACTAAGTAGCACAAAAAAGACCTTAATGATGAAATAAAACAGATAGAAGAGGCGTTGATTTTAAATAACTATCCTCTAAAATTCATTAGGAAGATTGAAAAACGCCAAAAGAAAAATAAAAAGAATTGTGAAACTAATAATAATAACATAAATAAGAGAGAATATAAGTCATCTACAGTTATACCATATAAAGAGGGGACATCTGAGACCCTACGTAGGATTCTAAATAAAGCAGGAATTAGGGTGGCATTTAAACCTACAAACTCATTCAGTAGGACAAGCTCTGTAGGTTAAAGGACCCAGTGGACCCAATTAGACAAAATAATATAATTTACAAAATACCCTGCAATGACTGTGAAGGTCAACTACATAGGTCAAACTAGTAGGTCAGGGGTAGTCAGATTGTCAGAACATAAGAATTTAGCTAAGGTAAGAATGGTTGACCCAGAGAAGATAAGTAATTTAGAAAAAAGCTCGCAATTGCAATGCATGCATTAACACACAACCACACAATAGGGTGGGTGGGAGAGGGTTAAAATTCTAAAAAGTAATCTAGGTAGGTGGAGAGAGAGGTTGATTACTGAATCTTTGTTCATCGAATCTACACCCAACACATGCAATAGGAATGAATCATCACTATACCCGAAATATGGAAAATAATACTACCAATCAAATCAAGTGAAAACAATGGAACTATATAAATGAATTTAGGAAGTTGTGTGATTACCTTGATATGATTATGAGCAATAAATTGTGCTCGAAACGTCATCAGTAAATATTACTGTATAACACTGTGAGACTCTATCAAAATAAAATTTACCCATAATGGAATGGATGTGGACTGTCAAAATTGTCATTTGGAGAGTCACCATCTACTCCGGTCTTGTTATCCAAACGACAACCACGAGCATACTGAGGCAGTAAGTGGCTATCATGATGTCACCAGTGACAGCCAAAGCTCTAATGCAGTGGGAACCAATCTCCTCCTGAAGAATTATCACAGCATGATTCAACTCAAAGAAAAGGGAAGTTACAATCATCCAATGCTGCGTTGCCACAAACACGGTGGAACAAGAGAAGAAGGACTATTTCTATAGACAACTGCAAAATGTAATGGACAGCATCCCAAATGGTGACATCAAAATCCTCATGGGTGATATGAATGCAAGCCAAACTGGGAGCAGACAGTACAGGAACAGAACTCATCATGGGTTGACAGGCGCTGGCTCGGCGAAGTGAATGAGAATAGAGAATTATTTGCAGACTTCTTCGATTTCAATCATTTGGTGATTGGTGGAAGCGTGGACAACTACAAAATATACACAAAGCAACATGGGTTTCGCCTGACGTGCATACCATAAGCCAGATAGATTTCATCTCAGTGTTGACCAAGGAAGTGGAGACGCAGCTAGTCTGCTGGATACAAAGTGGAGAAGGCGAGCAGATGTGGGCTCAGACCATCATCTGGTTCAAGGAACATCCAAGGTGAAGCTAAAATCCCTCAAAACAACTGGAGACAGGCCACAATTCAAGTTCAGTATTCAGAAACTGAAGGACAAAACTACAAGGGATGCTCTCACTACAGATATCAGAGCAAAATCGGAGACACTCTGTGATATCACTAAGGAAACTGATGCGGAAGAACATTGGAACTAACTCTCTGAAGGTGATGTTCAAGGAAACGTGTAAGTTTGTTCTGGAAAGAAAGAAGAGACACGACGAGGAATGGCTCTCAACGGACACCTACCTGGAAGCTGATAGAAGAGAGGAAAAGAGGATGGTGAGACAGAGGATGACTCAATGAAAAGATGGACAACAGAAGGAGAGGCTGAGTTCAGTGCACACTGCACTGAATAAAGACAGAGATGGAGAAGAGTGCTAGAAAAGACAGAAGACAATTCTACGACACACTGGCTGGCGGCAATTGAAGCAGAACAGGCAGGTTGCAGGTAAAAGGGACCTCAGGTCATTATGTCAGATAACCAAGTCTCTATGTGAGAAGAGATCAACACTGATGATGGAACCAATAAAGGATGTTCAAGGGAACCTGATTGCTAAGGAGGGAAAACAAATAAAACAATGGGCTGGTCACTTCAAAGGACTGTAGAATCGACCATCACTTGCAACTCTCCCAGAAATACCACAACCACCAACAGCACGCACAAAACTGCCTTCCAGTGTACACCAATCCTTCAACAAAAGCAAAATCCTAAGTGCGACCAAGCTGCTGAAGACCAGCCGGTAAGGCAGCAGGACCAGACGGAATTTCCCCAGCCCGAAGCACTGAAAACAGACCCAGAGCCTGCTGCAGATATGCTCACGCCATTATTGCAAGAGGTTTGGAAAGAAGGAAAGGTACTTACTAATTGGAGGAAAGGCTGTCTACCTTGTCAGGCTGCCAAAGAAGAGCGACTCAGGCTTCTGCAAGAACTGGTGTGGAATAATTCTCTTGTCCACGCCGAGTAAAATACTAAGTCGCATCATTCTGGAGAGAATGAAAGATGCACTGGATGCAGAACTCTACCCCATCGCCCAGAACAAGCTGGATTCAGGAAAGGCAAGTCATGTGCTGTGTAACTCTACACATCATCATCACAGAACAAATCATAGAATGGCAGTCAAACCTCTACCTCAACTTCATTGACTTCGAAAAGGCCTTCGACAGAGTTGACCGAGAAGTAATTTGGAAACTACTCCAATACTGCGGAATGCAGTGCCTAAGTCTGTATCGAACTAATTCAATAGCTGGCTAAATGACAGTGGCACGTTTCAGGTGATCCACAGCGGAAAACTCAGCGAAGCGTTCGAAGTGAGTACAGGAGTAAGACAAGCTGGCTGCCTATTATCACCGATTATATTCTTAGTTGTGGTGGACTGGATTTCGAGTGTGGATGATTAATGTTTAATGTCACACAAACTCGAAGACTTGCAGGCAGGTAAAAAGCAACAAACTGGCGAGGCAGGCAGCGGAGACAGGACTCCAGTTGAACATAGAGAAGACAGAGGTGATGAAGGTAACAAACCAACAGCAACAACAACAACTACCAGCACCAATCACTATCAACAGAAGTTCGAAAGATGTCACTCCCTTCACATATCTAGGAAGCATTGTTTCAACTACAGGCGGAACGGATGAAGATGTCAAGGCCAGCCAGAACCGGAAAGGCAAGAGACGCCTTCAGCAAACTGAAACCAGTTTGAAAATCTTCTGCTGTCACTCAGCCAGCATAGAAAACAAGATTCGGATTTTCAACACAAATGTAAAGTCGGTCCTTCTGTACGGGCCAGAAACTTGTACTGCTTGTCACGAAAAGGATTTTCGAAAAATGCAGATGGATCAGGTATACGTTGAGTGGGTCGTCGAATGACATCGTGCGCCAGGTCATCACTCGAGTGGAACCCGAATTGGAATTAACGAGTGGGTCATCCGAGGGTAACATGGAGGAGATCGTGCGAGCTGGAGGAGATGAGAGATCATGGGCAATCGTGGACCCAGATGGAGAGGATAGCACCGAATACAACAAAGTGGTGATATGTTGTTGAAGCCCTATGTTCCACTCGGAACCCAAGGGAACAATAATAATAATTGATAATAATAATCTGTTCATTTCAAATGATAACGAAAAAATCTAATGAAATGAATTTTAAAATAGTAAGGCCCATCTATTGAATATTTTGAATTTTACAATATAATAACTTAATATGCTTTCAAATAAGTTAAGGAATATTTGAATTATATGGTGTGTGTCTTTAGTTTAGAATATTACTTCAGTTCGTTCATACACTTTTTCCCTTTATGAATTTGAATAAATCAAAAACAACGGTTTGTGCAGAATTAGATGGCAACATCATCTATTTTGTCAGCTTCTCATCATCTGTGTGCACCCAAAAGAAATTATTCGGTCTATGTGAACAACACGGAGGAAGGACTGAACTCACAAATCGGTTTCCAGGCGTTTGCAGAAAAAGTTGCTATCAGACAATTGAAACTCGATTTATGTGTTCAAGAAGAAGCAGTTACCAGTCGCTCGTTGCCTTGGTAACTGGGTGTATTTACTCTCTCCCTCTCATTTGGTTACGTAACCTTTGACTTTAACCTGATTTTACTACGCAACTCATCTGCCATTATATCCGGGATTTTAGTTTCTTGTTTGAACTTGAACCTTTTGGGTGTAAACTATTTAAGTGTAGTTTCTGAGCACTGTTTATTAATTTTGGGGTCTCCTATCAACCACGATTTGCAATTATGTTAAAACTGTGTGCATAGACTTAATAATTTCTTTAGGGTGTACGTAGGTGATGAGAAGTCGATGAAATAAACGGTGATACCATCTAATTCTTCACAAACCCTTGTTTTTTGCTTTATTCAAATTATTACACTTGCCAGTTTTTGCAAATGATTATTGAATCGATTTTATTACACATAACAATGAAAGCAACTATCTGTCATAAATGAATATTAATTAAAAATGCAAACACTGAATATCAAATCTCAGTGCATTACAAAGTGTACTATCATATCGCATATTTAATCATCCAATTTCTATCGTTAAACTTAAGTGTATTATTATTATTGTTCCCTTGGGTTCCTAGTGGAACATAGGGCTTCAACTGCACGTCTCCACTTGCTTCTGTCTTCTGCTGTACTTTTCACCTGCATCCATGTTAGTCCATACTGTTTCAACTCCTCTTCACACGATCTCCTCCATGTCACCCTTGCACTGACGTCCCACTCGCCGCTTCCCTTTCGGGTTCCACTCGAGCACTGGCCTGACGCGCGATGTCACCCAACGGCCTCCTCAGCGAGTGTCCAATCCATCTCCACTTTCTCCTGCATATTTGTTGGGCGATTGATTCTTGTTTTGTTTGTTCCCATAGTTTCTTGTTGGTGATTCATTCCGGCCATCTGATCTTCAGTATAGAGCGAAGACAGTTGTTGATAAAGGTGTGCAACAGGCTGTTGGAAATATTCTTTGTGACCCGCCAAGTGTGCATCGGTGGCACAGTGGTTAGGACTCTCGCTGACCATGCACATGGTCCGGGGTTCGATCCCCTGCCGACGCACACCCGATATCTATGGTCAGCCTGCAAAATTTGGGCTACCGATATCCATGCTGAAAATTCCATACTTGTACTGAAAATACGGTGTGGCATCAAGCTGTAATCAAAAATACAAAAATAAAATAAAAGTTTCTGATCCGTTGTTATAACGGTAGGGGAATTAAATGAGGACGTTGTCGCCTTGTTCTGTCTGCGCCTGACTAGTATGCCTATCTGCTTCTGGTACCTTCCGATTCAGCGAACCACGCAAATATCAAAAGACAAAGTCTGGTCTGTGACTGTGTATTGTAGTACAACAACTACGACAAACTACGACTACGACAAAGAAACTTATTTAGGAAATGGTATTTATACATTTTTACAACCAATACAGACAGCTAACAGTATTTGAAATAATTGGTCGTAATAGTCAATAACAAAATGCGTGGGAAATGATGATATACCACTTATGCGAGATTAACAGTCTTTAAGATAACTGAACAATAACAAAGTGCCTGGGAAATGATAATATACCACTTATGAGAGATTAACAGTCGTTAAAATTAATTGAACAATAGCAAGGTGTGTGGGATCCTATCATCCGTATAGAAGAACTGACTCACTTGACGTTTGTATTGAAAATCCGAATTTTGTTGTTGATGCTGAGTTGAGTGACGAAGATTTCCAGATTGGTTTCAGGTTGATGAATGTGTTTCTCGCCTTCCCGATTCTCGCTCGATTTGACATCCTCGTCCGTTCCTGTCTCCTGTAGTTGAGACAATGCTCCCTAGATAAGTGAATGAAGTAACCTCTTTCAAATCCCTCCCGTTGATGGTGATTGGCGCTGGATGTTGCTGCTGTTGTTGTTGGTTGGTTATTTTCACAACCTCTGTCTTGTCTATGTTCACCTGGAGTCCTGTCTTTGCTACTTCTTCGACCAGTTTGTCGGTTTTCACTTGTAAGTCTTCGATTTTGTGTGTCATCAAACTTAAGTGTAGGTATTTATATTGGTTATCGCCTGAGATTCGACGCCTAAACTCAATCCATTAGCATATATATATTGTTTGAAAATTGACCTGAATATCTAATTCCTGATGACGCTAGCTACAACGCTGATTACTACAGATTTACGGTTGAAAATTCACCTTGTTGATTATGTGTCGAGAAACAACGAACTCCTCCTCGACTGACATTTTGTGATGTGCCTCACTGACTAATATTTGTTTCTAATGTTGGTACTTGTGGACACTATTCGCACGGATAACATTTATAAATGCAACCAAGTGTCAAAGTGCTTAATAAACTATACTGATGACACTGCAGTGAAATTTTACTCTAATTAGAGGTTAGATTCTGTATTTCAGGCTGTAGTTATCCGATGTCAGAGCTGTTGCTTTTGAGATTTACCGAAGCGCAAGTATTTTTGAAACTTTAACTATCGTTGTATATATATGTAAACAACTTTTTTGTATCAAAAAATATGACCGCAGCTCGGTTAGATGAATACATCAGATATCTTATATGTCCAACTGTGGAAACAAGCATCCTTTCTCACAGACATCCCCCACACATGTTATATGATACAGACTTATCTGTAACGAAGAATAAGTGGTTATAATAACGTGTTATGACTCACTATTGACACTTTTCATATGTACATGAATAATACCTTCATCATATGTGACAGGGACGTTGACATGGAAATAATAATTGAAGATTTAAATAACTCCACCATTGTATTACATTGATGTGGGAATCCAAGATGAACTCTGAACTTCATTTTTCGAATCATTGATATAAGAATAAACCGAAAATGAAACCGAAAATGAGCAAGGAGAATTAGCTATGTTAGATTGTAAAATAAAACGAATAGAAGAAGGCAAACTACACACTAGTGTTTATAGAAAACCAACGCATTCCAATAGATATTTAGACTTTAATTCATCTCATCCTTTAACTGTTAAGGCAGGCTTAGTTAAGTGTTTAACAAACCGAGCAATAGCACTAAGTAGCACAAAAAAAGACCTAAATGATGAAATAAAACAGATAGAAGAGGCGTTGGTTCTAAATAACTATCCTCTAAAATTCATTAGGAAGATTGAAAAACGCCAAAAGAACAATAAAAAGAATTGTGAAACTGGTAATAATAACATAAATAAGAGAGAATATAACTCATCTACAGTTATACCATATAAAGAGGGGACATCTGAGACCCTACGTAGGATTCTAAATAAAGCAGGAATTAGGGTGGCATTTAAACCTACAAACTCACTCAGGGACAAGCTCTGTAGGTTAAAGGACCCAGTGGACCCAATTAGACAAAATAATATAATTTACAAAATACCCTGCAATGACTGTGAGGTCAACTACATAGGTCAAACTAGTAGGTCAGGGGTAGTCAGATTGTCAGAACATAAGAATTTAGCTAAGGTAAGAATGGTTGACCCAGAGAAGATAAGTAATTTAGAAAAAAGCTCGGCAATTGCAATGCATGCATTAACACACAACCACACAATAGCATGGTGGGAGAGGGTTAAAATTCTAAAATGTAATCTAGGTAGGTGGAGAGAGAGGTTGATTACTGAATCTTTGTTCATCGAATCTACACCCAACACATGCAATAGGAATGAATCATCACTCATACCTGAAATATGGAAAATATTACTACCAATCAAATCAAGTGAAAATCAAGTGAAAAACAATGGAACTATATAAATGAATTTAGGAAGTCGTGTGATTACCTTGATATGATTATGAGCAATAAATTGTGCTCGAAACGTCATCAGTAAATATTACTGTATAACACTGTGAGACTCTATCAAAATAAAATTTACCCATAATGGAATTCATTTTTCGAATGTTTTGTCGAAAAGCAATTTTGTAGGTCCTTTTCAGAGATAAAGCTTCGGTTAAACAAAATGGAATGGTCAATACACGAATTTCCCTAGTTGGATGTGTAGTGCACCTTCAATGTTTTCAGTTTTTGTTTTAATGTGTACTTGTAAAATGGGCGCTATGCCATACTGTTTTGTCTGGATGCCATTACGTTTGCACGCTACGTCGCTGTGCTGCCTACAAGCACACTCTTCGAGCCTGTTATTCCGCATCACTTCAGATAAGTTGTACAATACTCTTATTTATTAAATTGGACATTTCATCTGTGGTGAAAAATATAATTCTTATCAGGGCACACTACCAAGTCACAAGCCTTTTTACTTCGAGTTCGCTAATCGGTACTTACACGTTAAGTATGGTACTGATTAGGGTATTAAGCGGAGAAGTCTTTAGTAATTGAGGTTAATTAAAGTCTACCTTAAGTACAACCAGCAACTTACAGATGTCTTTCAGAAGAAACATAAGTCTAATCCATTCCTTGTCTTCAGTGATTATAAGAATTTGTACCAGCGAAACAATCCATGATGGACTGAAAAGGGATACTGTACAAGATTCATCAAGAAAAAAACATGAAAGTGAGGCAGAAGTCTGAAGGAATCCACAAGGTGCCGAAGAAATTACCGTTTATGGGTTTTGAATTTAGTGGTGATACGGAGGCTGAAATACTGACGAACTGCTTATCCAGGAATTCGAGAGAGTCATTCTTCTTGGTCAAGCTATGTACCAGCTTCTACGGCGGCAAATAACCAATGTGTGAGTGGAGGGAAAAATTACCGCTTTGTTTGTTTAAAAACTCACTTGCCCCTGTGGAGCTACTTTAATTGACTGAACAAAGCTCATCCCTTCTGAACCCATCTCTGGACATTATCCGGTGAGATTATTAAGAGAATAATCCAAAACAGTTACTAGCTCATTTCTCGAACACCTGGTAAACTCAGGTCACATAGTTCCACCGGAGTCTCTACTGAACTTATCTCCAAAGTAAGGCCAAATGGTAGGTGCTGGCTGTTATTTTTAGGAAATTGTTTGTGGTGGAAGCACTAGTGATTCGTCATTATAGTCCCAAACTCTGCGTACAGGAAAGGTTTGTTCAGTCTCTTATTCTAACATGTTCCCAAACTATTTCCAACTTATTTCATTTCACTTTTTTAGAAAGTAATTCACTGTTGTCACTCTTATATTATCCCTTTTTTGAATTTTACAGGCTTTTTCCCACCTTAACATGTATCAAATGGACTCTCAGCTACTTTGCTTCTGATGACAATTTTCACCTTACTAAAGTTCAAACCCTTACTATTACTTTGTCACTGACTATTACGTAATTTTGTTTTATCTTTAGAAATCACTTCTAAGTAATTTTGTCAGCTATGTAACACATCCCTAATACTCAGTAATAGAATGCTGTAAGCCCTTAGTAGGTAGAGATACGATTGTACAGCCTTTGGAGATAATTCCATCGATAAGGGAAACTTCACTTCGCTGAATTGTCTTTTATTTGCTTAAAATTTAAAGGAAAACGAACGCATCAATAACACTGAGGCTAGTAAGGCAAAGTAAGTTAGTGAAACGACGTAGGTAACACCATGTTCATAAAAAAAAACAGATGAAAGAGGTGTAAGAATATTAAAGAGGATATCTGGATAGTCTAAGTTTAGGCTAGTGAAAGATTGCGGTTTTTCTTTTTTTACTCCTTCACGTTCTCCAGTGGAACATAGGGCTTCAAGCTAGAGGCTTGAAGTTTCTGTAGCAGTGTTTATATTTGCAGGATGGGGTTGCTAGCCTCATGCCCAGCCTTTCCTCTTCACCAGCTTTAGTTCTAGCTTAGCGAGGTAAAGGAGTGCGTCGGCCGGGGATCGAACCCCGGACCATGTGCATTGTCGGCAAGCGTCCTAACCGCTATGCCACCGATTGGAGTCGAGGTTCATTTAGTGACCCAAATTTGTATTTTTAGAGCAATTCATTAATTCAGGGACTTTGGTGCACTTATTCCCCTCAGGTTGCTGTTCTTCACCTCTGGTGTACACTTTGATGGATAGATAGCTAGTTAGATCAAGCTATTTCACTCAGTGTACATTTAATAAAACTATTGAATGACTCATTTTTTCTCACTGCCTACAATATCCGGATAATTATTTTACTGTAAACTAACAGTTCTTTGGTGATTGCTGATAATTTAATTCTTTTGTCTATTACATTTCATCCGTTTTTGAGGTCTGCATTATGTGGACTTATTTCCTAGTCGTAGATCGCGGCAAAGTGGACTACTTCAGAGTATCTCAAACATCTGTTAAGTGGCTGGAAATCTCTACATCACCGTGTGCAACTTATTTTAATGACTATAAAAAGCAGACATAAGTATTCTGACCAAAATTTTACCACCAACTAGACAGTTTCATTTATTCTACCTTCCTAGATAAATTCACTGGTCAAAGCAAATCGTGTTTTCGACTTAAATCACAGTTGAAGCGTCTATGCGTTTATGAGAGACATATGACGAAGTTTTTAAAAAAAATGTATGGAAACATTTAGAAATTATGTGATTTCATGCAAAATAACACTGATTGCAATAGCTGACAAATTAAGTCACAAGTTAGAATTCACTCCTCTGACCAACTCGATTACAAGAGGTCATCAGGCCTTTCATCTGTCATAAAAATGATATTTTTTTCCGCATGACTAGTGTTAAAATTAGTCTTGTGCACTGATATTTATTTCATGGGGTTATGATTGAAGTTCAACACTTTAAAAATCAGTAGGGTATGAATTGAAATGGAGAAGTTTTTAATTGTTGTCTAACATCAGAGTGTTGAATAGATAGTCATGCATAAGATTTGGCTAGAATCCTCAACAGATACAGTGAAACTAATAATTTAACTGAGAAATATATAGTGTATTTAAGTGGCTCGAGAGGTCAATCAAAATTCTCAGTAGTGGGAAAACTGTTATACTGAGAAGTAATCACATAACCTCATTCCACTGCTAGTCACTAATTAAATTTTCAGTGGAAGTAAACATTAAGATTTAAATGTATATTGATCATTTCTTAAGTGTTAGTTTGTAGGGATTTGATTGGCTCCAGAGTTGGTGACTGACTGATATCGGCTAGATAACCACTGAAAAGGGGGAAATACTGGAGAGTCGTTTCATCTCATTTAGGGACTCTTCAATGGTTCGCACGCACAACCCACGGGGGGGGCAAATCTAGGACCTTCAGGTTATGAGGTGAGCCCGTTGACCGTTTAGCCACTGGGACAGAATCTAAAGGATCATGAACTCTAACTCCTGTCAATTCAGTAGTTTTTCTGCCTTTTCAAATCATTAATTTTTAAGAGTTTGTTTGTAGGGAGTTGATTTCCATTATGGGTAAATTTTTTTTTATTTTGATAGAGTCTCACAGTGTTATACAGTAATATTTACTGATGACGTTTCGAGCACAATTTATTGCTCATAATCATATCAAGGTAATCACACGACTTCCTAAATTCATTTATATAGTTCCATTGTTTTTCACTTGATTTTCACTTGATTTGATTGGTAGTATTATTTTCCATATTTCAGGTATGAGTGATGATTCATTCCTATTGCATGTGTTGGGTGTAGATTCGATGAACAAAGATTCAGTAATCAACCTCTCTCTCCACCTACCTAGATTACTTTTTAGAATTTTAACCCTCTCCCACCCTATTGTGTGGTTGTGTGTTAATGCATACATTGCAATTGCCGAGCTTTTTTCTAAATTACTTATCTTCTCTGGGTCAACCATTCTTACCTTAGCTAAATTCTTATGTTCTGACAATCTGACTACCCCTGACCTACTAGTTTGACCTATGTAGTTGACCTCACAGTCATTGCAGGGTATTTTGTAAATTATATTATTTTGTCTAATTGGGTCCACTGGGTCCTTTAACCTACAGAGCTTGTCCTACCTGAGTGAGTTTGTAGGTTTAAATGCCACCCTAATTCCTGCTTTATTTAGAATCCTACGTAGGGTCTCAGATGTCCCCTCTTTATATGGTATAACTGTAGATGACTTATATTCCCTCTTACCTATTTTATTATTACTAGTTTCAAAATTCTTTTTATTTTTCTTTTGGCGTTTTTCAATCTTCCTAATGAATTTTAGAGGATAGTTATTTAAAACCAACGCCTCTTCTATCTGTTTTATTTCATCATTAAGGTCTTTTTTGTGCTACTTAGTGCCATTGCTCGGTTTGTTAAACATTTAACTAAGCCTGCCTTAACAGTTAAAGGATGAGATGAATTAAAGTCTAAATATCTATTAGAATGCGTTGGTTTTCTATAAACACTAGTGTGTAGTTTGCCTTCTTCTATTCGTTTTATTTTACAATCTAACATAGCTAATTCTCCTTGCTCATTTTCGGTTTCAAATGTGAATTTTATTCCCTCCACTAGTGAGTTTATGTGTGTCAAGAAGCTAGAGATATGTTCTGTTTTTAACACTGTGAAAGTGTCATCCACATATCTCCACCATATTTTTGGAGTAGGATTAAACGTATTAAGTGCCATATTTTCCCAGCTATCCATAAATATATCTGCTACGATAGGGGATATTGGTGATCCCATTGCTACACCTTCAGTTTGTCTATATATTTTGCCTTGGAATTTAAATATAGTAGATGTGAGGCATAGCTGAATCCCTAAAATAATTTCTTCAATGGACAGCTTTGTCCTATGATTGAGTTCAGTATCCGCAGTTAGTTCTTTTTTAACTGCTTCTAAGGCCATATTGACTGGTATATTAGTATAAAGACTGGTTATATCAAAACTAACCATTGTTTCATCATTATCTAGTTGTATGTCATTTAGTTTATTTTTCATC
Source organism: Trichobilharzia szidati (assembly GCA_944472155.2). NCBI lineage: Eukaryota > Metazoa > Platyhelminthes > Trematoda > Strigeidida > Schistosomatidae > Trichobilharzia > Trichobilharzia szidati. Next base: position 94,563,780 of record OX235273.1, read on the forward strand.
TCATATGAATTAGTTAGTCTAGAATTTGAACGATTTCTAATGGGGAATAATATTAGAGCTAAATGTTTTGATAATTCATATGTAGGGGTATTTCTAAAATCTACTATTGGTCTTATGGGATAACCTGGCTTATGTATTTTAATAGTACCATACATCCTACTAGCATTATTAGTTTTAGGCATTAAATTAAACCATTTTGACTCACCCAGTGACGGCTTCATTCTGCGTACTAATTCCGCTGTGGATTTTTTAACCTTATTCATTATTGTATCTACGGGCTTCTTAATTTCCTCATATGGACCCATTTCAATATGTTCAGTGACTTTCTTGATATAGTCAGATTTATTCAAAACTACGGTGGCGTTTCCCTTGTCAGCTTTTGCGATGACAATACATATTGAAATCGGTCCATATGAGGAAATTAAGAAGCCCGTAGATACAATAATGAATAAGGTGGACCCAATTAGACAAAATAATATAATTTACAAAATACCCTGCAATGACTGTGAGGTCAACTACATAGGTCAGTCTAGTAGGTCACGGGTAGTCAGATTGTCAGAACATAAGAATTTAGCTAAGGTAAGAATGGTTGACCCAGAGAAGATAAGTAATTTAGAAAAAAGCTCGGCAATTGCAATGTATGCATTAACACACAACCACACAATAGGGTGGGAGAGGGTTAAAATTCTAAAAAGTAATCTAGGTAGGTGGAGAGAGAGGTTGATTACTGAATCTTTGTTCATCGAATCTACACCCAACACATGCAATAGGAATGAATCATCACTCATACCTGAAATATGGAAAATAATACTACCAATCAAATCAAGTGAAAATCAAGTGAAAAACAATGGAACTATATAAATGAATTTAGGAAGTCGTGTGATTACCTTGATATGATTATGAGCAATAAATTGTGCTCGAAACGTCATCAGTAAATATTACTGTATAACACTGTGAGACTCTATCAAAATAAAAAAAAATTTACCCATAATGGAATTACATTCTACCACAGTGCCCAAGTTTTATTCTTATATGAGGGAGTTGATTTGTTTCAACTTTGATCACGGACTGATATTTATTAGAGAACAACTGAAAACCAGGGAGTGATGTAAAGCTGTTTCATCCTAGTTTGGGTGGTATTAGTAGTAGACACACACCGAGTTTCGAACTCAGGACCTTTGTGTTGACCATTCATCTATTGGCATCCGATTCAAGGCCCAATAATTCTAGCTTGTAGCAGTTCCTGATTTGAAACTGGCCCCAGGCAGTATCAGCGGCGAGTATTTGTCCTCACTGGTTCACGAGCAGAAGGTCATGGGTTCGAAACCACATGGATGTGTACTGCTAATGAGTCCCAAACTAGGACGAAACAGCTGTCCAATACATTCCAGAGTGGTTACTTGAGCTGTTGGTAGTTGTTGGATTGGTGGACTGCCATTATGTTGTAGATTTAGATTTTCAGCATCTTCCTTAATGAAACCTGAAATGATTTTGACCTTCAGGAAACAAGAGTTTCTCATTTCCAGTTGTTCTGGATGATTATATAATAAACTATGTTATTTAAAGTTTACTTCTATTTGGAGAGTAAGAGAGGAATTTCACCTTTTTTGCTGAATCTGACTAAAATACACACCAACATTCACGGACCTCTTAGTTTTAATTTTTTAAGTTTTATATTTAAACTTATACCACCATGATCAAAACATTCACTAGATGGTTTAGCAACACTTAGTTGAATTCATCATGGGCAGCGGTTCTTGTTTAGTATGATGTACTTCTCATGTAACTAAATTGTTCCTACACAAAAGATATAGATTTTGTTCCCGTGAGATAAATACTCACAACTGTTCATTTCATTAAAACTCACTAGATTACTTCAGCCGTGTTTTTGATCAGTCTCTGACTCCAATCACTAACCAACAGTGAGTGAAGTGAATGACGTCTGGCAGGTGTTGTATTCCCCGTGTATACAGACTACATGTAATAATAATCGGCTTTAAGTTCAAATAAGTGTATCCAGAAAAAGCGTTCCTGTCAATACATTTTATGTTACTGACTTAAAATGACGCTAACTACAAGTATGAATTCTAAGCTTACAGACATTCGTTTCCCAGTGGAATATAAGCTTGACAACCAGCCCAACTTTCTTGATCCGTAACTGAGAAGAACAGATAATGACACGATTGACAGAAGCATTTGTTGTAAAAATATCTGACCACTGCAGTATTTAAACTTTGTTAGTTTATGTCAAATAAAATAAAACAAGGATTAGTCATGTCACTGTTTTAAAGAACGCTTAACCTCTGATCTAAAGATAAACTTCACGACGAATTCGCTCTTCTCGACGATCATTTATCCAGAAAATGTTTTAACAAAAGATATCACAAGTCCGAACGGAAGAACTTATGATAATCTGCAATTCATATCCAGTTGGCTTTGAAAGGCGATAATGTCTCCCAACAAATTAACAGAAGACTTCAGCGTTTCTTTCACTAAAACCTATCCGTCTTCTGAGCGGATTCCTGCACATAACATTAGTTCTACTCTTGAACAAATTTAAAACATCAATAGACATGCATCAGAAATAATCTTCGAATGAATTTACAAATTCACGCGTACCTTTCAAAGCAAGTACATTGGAAAGACATAAAGAGGAGTATTTGTACTATCCTTTGAACATATCCCTAAATACTGGATATATAAAGGTTCATAGGCTGTGACTAATGCAATCTGTGTACATATTATCGTTTCATGATGCAACACATAAAAATGAATTCAATTTTATACTTCGTCCCAAACTAGGACGAAACAGCTGTCCAGTACTCCCAGATTTTCCAATGGTTCTCTAACCAATGTCAGCTCATGATGAAATCCTGTAACCAATCAACCAAATCCCTAAAAACCAATACTTGAATATCAATGAGATGCTCACTGGCGACTGGCCCTATTCAGGTAGGTAGTTACCTGGGGTTCCAGTGGGAAGTCGTGACCAGTAGGGTGCAGCAGGTCGGGTGTGAGGACAAATACTCGCCGAAGACATTGGCTAGCGGTTGCGCTATATCGTGAATTGGCAGAAGTTAGAATTCATGCACTGGCCATTGGATCGGGTCCCAGTGGCTTAATGATATACGAGCTCGCCTTGTAACCAGAAGGTCCTGGCGGTGGGTGCGTACTGCTGAAGAGTGGCAAACTAGGACGAAACAGTTGTCCAGTACTCCCAGCTGGTTTTCCAATGGTTCTCTAACCAACGTCAGTTCATGATGAAATCCTGTAATAAATCAAATGCTATTGAGCCACCTCAACCTAATCTTTATAAGTATAGGAATGGATTGTTTGTTTTCGAAATCACTGTACCCTAGTAATGATTATCGATGTGATGATTTACATTATTGCATATTTTGTTCTATTTTTCCGTATTACTGTTTAACCTACTAATCTTAACCTAACTGTTTAATATCAAGTCACTTATCAATGATTTCTTGTATATTACAGCATAAATTTGTAATCGTAGCGTATTGAAAATAAATACTGTCTTTTTGTTATAGGTTAATTTTTAAAAAATTTCGAATGTTTTTCCAAGTTAATTATTAAATAAGTAGTTTCTCTGTGTGCTAATGACAAATATTATTCCACTGTTTGACAATTTCTTTTTGTTGATCTTCAGTCTGTACTGCCTGGTTTCTATTCCCTATTTTTAATTAATCCTATGTATTTTTAGGCTGTCTATAGGTAAAGACAAACCTCAAAATCAAAAGCGCACATACACTACAATTCTTGTGCTTTTTTGCAGACTACTAAAATTGGTAGACCTTTATCAACAACTGTCTTCGCTCTACGCTGAAGATCAGATGGCCGGAAAGAATCACAAACAAGAAACTATGGGAACAAACGAAACAAGAACCAATCGCTCAACAAATATGCAGGAGAAAGTGGAGATGGATTGGACACTCTCTGAGGAGGCCGTTGGGTGACATCGCGCGTCAGGCTAGTGCTCGAGTGGAACTCGAGAGGGAAGTGACGAGTGGGACGTCAGTGTAAGGGTGACATGGAGGAGATCGTGTGAATAGGAGTTGAAACAGAATGGACTAACATGGATGCAGGTGAAAAGTACAGCAGAAGACAGAAGCAAGTGGAGACGTGTAGTTGAAGCCCTATGTTCCACTAGGAACCCAAGGGAACAATAATAATATATAATATAAAATTGGCTTATACATATGCTAATGAAATGATTCAACCTTCGAAATTGGTTGTAAGCCAGTTGAATTAAAACATCCCTGTTCAATCAGTGGACAGTAGTTGAACGCAGTTCATAGGTAGCTTTCTTTTGATGTGCACTACACTGCTTGCTTTTTCACCATAATCTCTAACTGATCAGGCCAACTGAGTGAAACTCACAGAACTACTCTACTAACTATCAGTCTATTTTCCAATGATAATCATATATGAAACCATCCCCGTGTTATATTGTCATTGATTTGATAAACTAACGAATATCTTAGATATAGTCACTTATGATGAATCATGAATAATGTTTTATTTCCAACGAAATCTAAGACCATTTTTCTGGAAAAAAAACACCTGTATCACAGAGTTTCGTCGACTATCCAATCCGCTATCATTTATTCAACGATTTTTTTTCTAAATTTTAGAGTAAAAAGAAGAAGAACCTCAGCAAACATATCTTTTCGACGATTTCATCCTCAGTCGAAATTTACTTCGTTCTTTTCCCTCTCTCCGTCTCTTTCTCTGATGTCCTGATGGGTATTTTCCAGGATTTTTTATTTTACACGAAAATAAATCAAAAGCAATTTATTTATCTTTGCTAGATGGTCCGCAAGCAGAAGGGTTCGTTAAGTGATGCAGAAAAATATACGTGAAATTAATATGACTTATAGGCATAATTCAGTATTATTGAGGATCAGTTGTAACTTGAATAGCTTTGAGGTGGAGTTTCCAATTTTGGAACTGAGTCACTTTTTCCCTCGAGATTGTAGAGTGAGTGTAAACAAGAACGAAGCTTAAGTCCAGTCCTTCCTGATGGCAGAGTTTTATTTCGTAATGTCAAGCCGAACATTTTTCTAACATTGTGGCAAATGGTGGGGTTGCACTGTTACTCTGTTAGAGATGTATAAGAATAAAAATAATAATGGGGTGCGGTAAAATGTGGGGTTTCTAGGCTGTGCTTTTTATCAGTATGTAGTAGCCAAAAAAATCTGTGTAATTTAACTGCTTGTCTCGCTGTTTTTAAACAGACGTTTTTACGCTGATGAGGATGCTGCAGGATGAAATGCACTATATTCATTTCCTCTTATTTATCTTCAAATGTTATATCTGTCAAAATTCTACGTCTTTCTTCCAGGTTCAGTGACATACATAAAGACTAACGCTTTTCTATTCTTTTAGAATATACTGACAGTTATGGAGCTGAAAGAAAAGGTAAAACACATTGAAGTTTCATTTATGAGTTTATTGAAAATTAGTTCAATCATCAAATGAGCAATAGGTTTCCTAACATTCACTAAGAACAGCTCAACATATTTAATGAATTAAGTATTTTAAAGTAAAATCAACACTAGATATGCCTGGGAAGATTTTGTAGCTCAGGTGGATGATACTGGTTGGTGTATTGTTGTTTTCTCTGAAATATATTTTTTTGATTTTTTTTTATTACAGCTCGATTCCATACCGTATTTTGGTACAAGTATGGAATTCTGAGCATGTGATATCGTTAGCCCAATTTTGCAGGCGGACCATTGATATCAGGTGTGCATCGGCAGGTGATCGAACCCCGGACCATGTGCATAGCCGGCGAGAGTCCTAACCACTGTGCCACCGATGCAGATTTCATTTAAAACAGCTTCTTCTGTGTAAACTTCAGTAATATCAACACAATCAACATTCTTCAGAATAACAAGCTTACTTCTTTGCTACCTGTACATGCAATGTGAAGAAAGCCAGTCATGAAACAGTGTTAATCAGAATACTGTTTTACCCTGTCGTAATAATAGTAATAATAATAAAAATTATTATTATTAATACTTGGTCAAAATTCTCGACTGTCCATACCTTCTTATGGAGACGTTAAGAAATGTTTTACAACTGTTTACCCACACACACACACACACATACTCTGTTTAAAGTGTTTAACAAAGGTAGACCAATATTTCTAAGTCCGAGGTCAAATTTTGATCACAGCTCACAGCTCACGGCTACTTCGCTTCGCAGAAGCCATTGATATCAAGAGATTTCGACCAGACCTTTGTATACAGAAAGATAGCGTGATTAATCTTTCACTACCTTGGTAACCCTAACTCTATTTTATTTTATTTTTGTTTTGCCTTCCTGTCAGTATGCCTGTGTGTTTGTGTTGTTACGTAACATTCTACTCAATTTTGACCTTCAAGTTTCTGAATCTACTTAATTGTTTGTGTGTTTAAGTTATAAATGTTACTTCACTATTCACCCCCACCCTCTTAAACTCTCCACCACAAGATTTGTAAATTTACTTTGTTCTCTGACCCTGACCCTGTAATATGCCTCTAACCAATCTGTGTTGTTTTCCAATAGAAATCTGAACTCTTACCCCTCTTATCCAATTCCACTGTATATAATTAGTTGTTTTTTGACACCGAATAACCTGTCTACCTACATCAAATTCTGGAATTATGTTCCTTATGCCTTCTATCTATAACTCAAAGTATTTATGAAAAAGTATGTTCCACAACTTTCTTGAAACCTATAATTTGATTTTGTTTAGGATGTATGCAGTTGATGAGAATCCACGCAATAAAACGAGCTCGTATTATCCTGCAAACATGTTCGTTCTTTCTCTCTTCAAACTAATAAAGGGAACCGGTTGCATGAAATTTCATAAAATTTTGTTTATTATACTTGTTGAATGACTCATGATTGGACAAAGTTTTTAAGAACAAGTGATGTTCCTTTTATATATAAACCTCTGTTTTGTTAATTTCGATTAATTTCCCTGAAGAAGTTCGGACCAGATTGCCGAACGCAGGAAACGTTGGAATTACTCATTTCAATCTCGCTGAGATTTTACAAATATAATTTTTCACAAATGTCTACTTCTCACTCGGCGCCCAAATATTTTAGAACTATACTGTCAAATCTTGATGACAGTTCATTTGTATTATTATTATAATTATAATTCCGAGTAGAACGTAGGGCTTCAACAGCGCATCAGCATTTCACTCTGCTATTTGCAGTCTTTTCTTTTAGCTGACTCCCCGACTGCCTATAAGCTTTCACTTCCACCTCTCATGATCTCTTCCATGTCACCTTCGGACCCGTACACAACTCGTATTTGCCCAATAAGGTTCAACTCGAGGACATGGAGTGAGATATCATTCAACGGTTATCTCAGCGTGTGTTCAGTCCATTTCCATTTCTTTCTACATGTTTGTTGGCCAATAGGCTCTCGTTTGGTTAACTGCACCATCAGGATTCCTTGTTGCTTGTATTTTCTCGTCACTTAACATTCATTTTCGATAAGATAAGCCAAAGTGCTGGAGAAATGCGTCCAGGTTTCATTTTTCTCACTTGTTTGAATGTTAGCAAGATAAGGTGTGTGTGAACTGGAGGCGGTGTATGCGTAAATAATATTTGATATCGTTACAAAAACGTTTAATTGGTTATGTAAATATCTGACTACAATAAACTATTCACATGTATTGAATGATATGCTTGTATAGTTCTGGTTACGAGTTGTGTAGACAAATAGTCTTTGTTAATCATAAATTTGTCTGATTATCTCAAAAGAGTCGAGTTTTTCTTTTTTTTTCTCGTTCATTTTCTATACTTAGAAGTGGTCTAGACTTCGATAGACTTTCCAGTGACATTATCATGAATAAGCGAACACTAAATAGATAAAAAAAATCTCTCGTATGTACTTTGTTTTCTTGTTTTTGCATTATCTAAAATTGGAAATTGTTATTGACAGTAGACAGCATATAGTTTTTTTCTCTCTCTGTATGTATATCACGTCTATTAATTAGTGCACTGGTATTCGTCATTATCAGTTTAGATTGGGGCATAGATTGTATGACTATAAATTATTCTGAACAAAGTTTATTTTGTTTAGAAGAGAGGATGTGAACCAGTGTACATTTTGAAAGAATCAGTTGTTTGTTTTGAAGAAAAAATTTAAACAAGTAATTCACAATGAAGGATCTGTTCCCAGCGAATTCAGCTATACAATCGCATTTACAATGTACAATGTTTTCACATAAATGACGATAATAACAAAAGTGATGATTTGTCACAATCACAGTTGCTAATATTAATCAATACATATGAGAATTTGAACAAGATTGTTACAGCTATGTAACGAGATAAAGAATGTAATAAATACACGAAGAAATGAGCGAAAAACACACGATATTACGTAATGAGTTTGAAAAAAGTGGAAGAGTTGGAAAGAGTTAAAAATAAAAACAATCAAGTTGGTAGAAAACAGTAGGGTCGTTACCCTGATAGTAGAAGTGGTTAAATAATCCTCTGAATAGAGATAATTGAACATCTTGTTGACATTGGCCATTCTGTCTCAACAAATTTCTCCTTCAAAGTAACTTACAAAGGGAAGAGCAACCTGCCAAAGACAATAAGCTTTCGTGTATTTACTTTTGTGGAGTACGTAACAATATGACTGTACACCTTTTTGTTAGATGTTGAAATTAGAGACATTGTACATGACTTTTGTTTAAAACGATTCATGTTGGAATATAGATAACCTCCTAGTACAATCTAAAATACAGTGTACTGTTGATCGCTTCGCCTTCGCACTGGTCTATACTGTCCACTTGCTTCACTCATAACCGAGTTGTATACTTTGGATTTTCTCAGGAACCTCTTATCCTCATCCAAAGACTATTCTACAACCGGTACACAGCTTCTACCAGTAGACAAGACTCCAACAGTGAACGCTTCTGTGGATTGTATTAATAATTTGTAGCCGTGGACTTTAACTGTATATTCAAGTAACCGTTTAATTAATATAACTCATTACTGTATTTTTTATAATATATTGTTACACTATCATCACATTAACTTGGATTTTTATTCGCATACTTCTTATGTTATTGAGCTTGCTAGACAGTCCCCTACACTTTTGCCTTCTTGATTGCCATTTATCTTACCAAGCAGATTGCATATTGTGATCTGAATAACTTCGGTTACCAAAGGAAACTGTGGTGAAACTCCACCGTGAACTCTGCAAATCATGAATTGTGAATGTGAAATACGCTTTTGTCTCCTTTAAACTGTTGAAGCTGTAGCCATTCAGATAGAAAAAGAGAAGCTCTGCACACAAAATAGGATTATTTAACCACTTCTACTTTCATTGGAACGACCCTACTGTTTTCTACCGACTTGAATGTTTTTGTTTTTAACTCTTTCGAACTCATTACGTAACACCGTATTTCCCTTCGTTTCCATATACATCCTGATTGCAATTCATTCATTAAATTCTTTACCTCATTACATAACCGTAACATCTTTATTCAAATCCTCATATGCATTGATTAATATTAGCAACTGTGATTGTGACAAGTTATCACTTTTGTGAAAACATTGTATAGAAATGCTATTGAACAGGTGAATGCAATAAATTCGCTGGAAATGGACTCTTCACTGAACTACTTGATTTTTTTATCCATGCATAGAAGGGGATTTTTTTACTCATCTTCCCCATCCTCCTCCTCGTTTCTCTTATGCACACTTAGCAGGTAGAAAAGAACCAGTAAAGGCGAATTATGATAAAACTGTCGAAAAGCTGATAACAGCACTTGATGAATTCAAATTATTTCAGATAATTAGTGCAGTAGAAGATTGCAGGTTCGTGTCGTGCAGTGCGTGTGGCTTTACATGTGTCGGTGGTTCGGTGGTAGAACTCTCGCCAGCCACGCCTCACATGGTCTGGTGTTCGATCCTTGGCCGACGCACTCTTAAATCTCACTAAGCCGGTAGTAAGCCGGGCGTGTAATTAGCATCCCCACCCTGTAAAAATGAAAACCGCTGCTACGGCAACTTCAAAGCTCTAGCTTGAAGTCCTATATTTCCCTGGGAACGCCAAGGAATAAAAAATTCTTTAAAGTGTGCAAGAACTAGGAATAACACAAAATACTGATTTAATACCTATTCTGTGTATTCTGATATACTACAAGGGGAATATACAAGTAAAAATCATTTCATAAAATACATATATACTTGGCATCTGAACAGTTCAGTTGCACGTTTGTTTGGACACTTTAGTAGACGGTAGTTTCTTTCACTGATGACTGTGAATTAAAGTCTATCAGCAATAAGGAATAGCAGAATAGTTCAATACTTTATGGTGAATTGTAGCAGCGCAGTATATTACCATGTTTAAGAATTTTCGGTTATTTGTTGAAGACTTAGCCTTTAAGCTTGTAACTTGAAGTAGAAATGTTGACATCACTCAAATCGGCCCAATTACTCTAGAGAAATTTCTGTCATCTTCCTCAGACCAGTCAAATTATTAAAGTTCGTAAATTTCACATGAAATTCACGTTCCTTGTGAACGTTGTATATGCTGACATTTTTAAACTTATACCTTTCAACTGGATTATACGTTGTTATTATCATCCGATAATTTATCGCATCATTTTCATAGGTAATGAACTTCACTACGTGTTAAGTACTTGTTGGCTATTATTTTTTTTAAACTGTTAAACAGTCTTTAGCAGTTTTGAAACCATCCGGTGATCATGGCAGTTTCTTACATTCATAACCAACTGGGATTACTAATTTACCCGTTCCCACATGCTGAAGAAATAAACGGGAGTTGAACATTTCATCTTCTAATCCATTTGATTGAATAACATAATAACAATCAAGGTCAATTAGTGAGTGTTGACCCAGAGAAGTGGTCTTATAATCACGTGACACATTAGTCTATGCTTTGAATTTTTCAAGCCAGACCATGTTGTGAAAAAGAAAGACATGACTGACCATATGAAAACAAAATTGTCTGTTGATTTAGCGTTGTATTCATTCTGTCACGCAAAGCCTTGAGGTCAAACCATGATTTAAAATGAAAAGATACAAAACAAAAATCCAAATAATGTGCATACATTTTTGTAACACATGATATACTGTATATGACTTTCATTTGCCGTTATTTTACATCCATAGGTTGGTGGTGGGTGAATCTAAATTACAGCAGCCTAGAAAGAAACTACCTAATAAACGGATTAATGACCTTGATCAACCGGTCAGATAAGTCTGTTGTATATAGAGGGAGTTGTGGACACTGTAAACGAATTACGTAGTAAATTCCTTTCACATCTAGTATTTGGGTACTGCTTAGACAACAGGCTCATGGGAAGGGAGAAAGCATGTAGCCAACTGTTATCTCTGGGCAATATTTACAACGTAGTCAATCATATGGACGATTCCGTTAATCCTTTCGATGTAACTCACATAAATTCCATCGAAAGTTTCTAGAGTTACCTAAGAAAGAGGATTAGAGCGGTGAATGAGTCGAGGAACACGATGATTCACAGTTATCTCGACGAATTTATGCACAGAAATTGGTGGCAAAAGCTAAACTTTAAGCACCAGTAAGTACCAACGTACTAATAACCTTGAACAAACCAGCCACATGATAAAGGAGATTTTTGAGTATAAAATACACATAGTCTTGAGAAAAATGAATTAAAAGGCATGAAACCGTTACGCACTATGCATTTACCTGACGTATGATAAAAATACTCCTCAGTTTTGGATTGGAGTATCAACAGAGTAATTTAATCATATTCTGTGCATGTAATTATCTAGGTCTTCTAACCCTAACAACAACCCTAATCTTTCCTTTACCTAACCCTGACGTGAAAATATCCCTAAACTAACCCTAATCTAATTCAAACCAACCGTAGCATCGCCCTCATTAGGTTAACTTAACCCTAACCTATCTTTAGCCTAAATCTTAATCTTTCTCAAACCTAACCTGAAACTTGCCAGATATCCCGTTTAATAACATAACACTTCATTAACCATTGTCCTAAGGAAATGTGCTGATATTTTAAGCAACCCACTTACAAACATTTTTAATACTTCTTTTTCTAATAATGTTGTACCTTCTCTGTGGAAAGATATTAAAATTATCCCTGTACCCAAGTCAGGCTCTGGTAATAATGCTAAGTTTAGACCTATCGCTATTACCTCTCCTTTTTTGAAACTAATGGAGAAATTATTGTTACTAAAACTTGTCCCCTACCTAAGTTTCTCAAACGATCCAAAGCAGTTTGCTTACAAACAGGGTAGAAGTACTTTGGACGCTGCTGCTGTGTTTCATCACAACCTTGTATCCTCCTTAGACAAAGGGGCCAAGTTTGTCCGTTGTACGTTCCTTGACTATACATCTGCTTTCGACTCTGTACCCAGAGGCCTATTGTTAAACAAGCTTAGCCTTACACAAACTGAGCCCTGGGCTATCAACTGGCTACACTCTTACTTCTCTAATAGGATACAGTACACGGTATATAATGGTGTATCTTCCTCTCCTTTGCTTACTGAAGCTGGAGTTCCTCAGGGTGCTGTTCTTTCTCCGTTTCTCTTTTCCTTCTTCTTACATGATTTACCTCTCTCAGATGAAATCAACTTCGTCAAATATGCAGATGACCTGTCTGTATCGTTTCCCATTAAGTCTCAGTCAGACTGTTTCAAATTAAATAGCTTCCTGTCGGACATCAGTGAGTGGTCCAAACTAAATAGTCTCATGCTGAATCCCTCAAAATGCCAGACTATTGACTTCTCCCTTAGGCATAAACGAGATCTACAAACACTAGTAAGTTCTCATGAAGACTGTTGCATTGAGGGGACTAAAATTGAAACTAAGTCTAATGCAAAATACCTCGGTCTAGTTCTACCTTCCGACCCTACTTGGACATCTCATATCCTAACGATTTCTAAGAAAGTGTTCTGTCTTACCTACTACATTAAGAAACTTACACAATCTGGAATCAACCAACCTCTACTTTCACAATTTGTCAACTCTTGTATCTTACCTATTCTACTTTACTGCTCCCCGTTAGTCTTTCCTGGGCTACTGAAAAAGGACTATACCATCCTGAGAAGGATGTTGAAGGTAGTCAGTAGGACTAGTGGTGTAAAACTCAGTCAGCTCGTCACTACATTAGTTGATAGGCATCTGAATACATGCGAAAAATGGTCTAAAACCATACTCTCCGACCCCCAACACCCCCTCTATTCCCAACTCTCGCCTTGTATCTCATCAAGTAGAACCAGAAATCAGTATAAAATAATCTATGCTCGTACAACCAAGTACAGGAACTCAACGATACCATACTTGGCCCGTGTTCTAAGCGACAGAGACAATGTTAAGCGTGAGACCTATGACTTGCTTTGTTATTAATAACATAATTTTAGGCTCTTTTATTTCTCTCTTATTTTGTATTCTATAGTGAACTCCTTCTTAAACATACTTAGCTACCTAAAATATTAACATTGGCTTCCTTTTTTGTACTTTACTATATTCCTTCTATTGTGTATCCACTGGTTCCGACTATATTAGCACTATGAGTATTACAAAATTGTCCTGTCATTAACCATCGTGTAATTATTAGTTTTGTGGTTGTTTTTTCTTATTTTCTATACTTTTCGGCAATATTAAACTGACAATCATTGGTTGTGAACGCCATTGTCACCACCTTAAAAATTTTATATTATTCAGGATTACTCACATTACCACTACAAACACTGCATTAGACCTGACAATAAAAAACAAAACAACAACCCTGAAATGTTATTTTATGATTGTTTAGAGTTGTTTCAACCAAATTAACTGACCATCTTGGCGATAAACATTCTTAAATATCATTTCATAAATTCTTGTATGACTATAGCTTTACTGTCACCATGCATAATCATATCATAGCTTCCACTACCCAATACTGAATTATTACTATATATTATATATTGCTATTTATTTTCCTTTCTACTTCTTGGTATTTTTTCGCATTTATAATTATTTTTGTGTTTTTCCTGTTTTTTTTTTGCTGTTGGTGTCTTTAGATTTATTTTTTTTGAAATACTCCTTTTAAATGTTTGTAAAATTAGATGCAAATATTGTAGATATGTGCTGAAAATTCCACACTGTACCACTAGTACTGTTTCTGGAATAAAGCAAATTATTATTATTATTTTATTCATGATTACAAGATTATTTACCCGGTTTCAGTAACTTACACACTGAGCGTTTCAAGGTTATTGGTGCGGTTGTGCTCCATTGGTATCTACTTGTGCTTAAAGTCTTACTTGGCCATCAAATCGACTGAACCTAACTATGAGGACTTCTACGAGAAATTGGGAGGTTTTCTTGGAACCTTGTACAAGGAAGCTACTCTATATAACTACTTTTTAACATTGCATTACTTTTATTTAAATATATTTTTTAAATCACGTACTTCTACTTCGGACGCATCTGACTGGTCAACGGAGATTTATTAGGTAGTTTCGTTTTGGATTGCTATAGGTCAGAGTGCCACTGACAATTATACATCTCATCCAACAGCTGTACGACAATGCTGCATGCCAAGTGATCCACAAAGGGGAAACTCACGGAATCCTTCGAAGGGAGGACAGGAGTAAGTCAAGGCTACCTACTATCGCCAATGATTTACCTGATTGCAGTAGATTGGATAATGCGACAGACAGTGGGCAATGAGGAAACAGGCATAAAATTAACTCACACAAAACACTTGGAGGATCTGGACTTCGCCGATGATATATGTCTGATTTCCCACAAACTGGAAGATATGCAAACGAAAAGCAACAAGTTGGCAGAAGAAGCATCCAGAGAAGGTAGGACTTCAGGTGAACATAGATAAAACAGAAGTGATGAAGATTCCTGGGCAACACCACCAACAGCAATAACAACAACAGACAACAATCAGCATAAATGGAAGGAACCTGAAAGAAACAACCTCTTTTACCTACCTGGGAAGCATCGTTTCAACTACAGGCCGGCGGAACTGACGAGGATATCAAAGCAAGAATCGGAAAAGCAAGACAAGCTTTCACTACTCTCAAGTCTGTGTGGAGGTCAACAGCACTCAGCATGAAAATAAAATAAGATCCGGATTTTCAACTCCAATGTGAAGTCAGTGCTACTCACTGTACGGATCAGAGACTTGGCCAGCGCGTCATAAAGAGCATCTCAAACAAACTACAGACCTTCATCAACAGCTGTCTTCGCTCAATACTCAAGATCAGATGGCCAGAAAAGATCAGCAACAGGGATCTCTGGCAATGAGCGAACCAACACAGCAGGAACCGATTGTGAAACAAATAGGCAGGAAGAAATGGAGATGGATTGGCTGGTCATACTCTGAGGAAACCACCAAGTGACATCACTAGACAAGCCATTGCTCGAGTGGAACCCGAAAGGGAAGCGGCGAGTTGGTCGTCAGTGCAAGGGTGACTTGGAGGAGGTCATGTGAAGAGGAGATGAAAGCATGTGGGCAGACTTGGAGCCAGGTGAAGACTCTAGCAGAGAACCGAACGCAATGGAGACGCACGGCTGAAGCCCTATGTTCCTCTAGGAATTAAAGGAAACAATAATAATAATAGGTCAGAGTCATCAGTTGGTGATAAAACTTGTTTCCTCTAGCTGAACACTATTAAAACCTCACTGTTGTCAAAAATGAACTGTGTGGGTTCTCCACTAAAGATGGATTCCAAGTTAGATCATGGACTGACATCAAATAGAGAATCACTGAAAACCAGGAAGCACTGAACAGCTGTTTCTTCAGCAGTATGTACTCATAATCCCACTGACGATCAAACCCAGGACGTTCAGTTCCTGATGAAGAGTCTTAAACTAGGACAAAACAGCATTTCAGTATACCCTGGTTTTCAATAGTTCTCTAACTGACGTCAATTCATGATTTAACTTAAAACTAATCAAATCCTTGCAAAACAAACCCTTCAAAATAAATTTCGTTTTTATCAACCAATCTAGTTAAAACTTATAATTTCTTAAATATTCGAATATATGTATATATTACCCCACTTGGAACCCAACAATTTAATATTATTATTGTATTGTCTACTCATTAACAAATCAATATATTTGACCTAGTGCCTTAGGAAACTTACCGTTGATTGGATAATTCAATGGAAAAGTGTATGATTCTACAGTTAACTGATGTAGCTTCAAGTTTCATTCGCTACAAGCACATCTTACTGAAGAGTACCTATAAAAATAGCCGTATAGAATCTTTTATAGACCACTTCGACAGTGCAACATCAGATACGGTAAGTGCTTATTCATTTGAGAAGAAAAGTTCAAATCCCAGATCAACAAAACGATAGATACCAATAAACATTAACAAAAAGATGAGAAAACTTAGGAAAACAACCAATCACAGTCACGATCATCGAGAGGGACAGTTCTGTAATTCATGAAGAATTTCAAAAATCTCACTTCACAGTGAAATAAGCGCTGAATATGCTTTCTGGAAGAACAATCAGAGCTTTGTAATTAAACTAGCCAGCTTAGAGAACACAAAATCACCAAAAACATGATATACGTTAGCAGATTTTGAGGAATGTGCGTCGGTGGCATAGTGGTTAGGACGCTCGCCGACCATGCACATGGTCCGGGTTCGATCCCCGGCTGCGCACTCCTTTACCTCACTAAGCCAGAACTAAAGCTGGTGAAGAGGAAAGGTTGGGCATGAGGCTAGCAACCCCATCCTGTAAAAATAACACCACTGCTACAAAAACTTCAAGCCTCTAGCTTGAAGTCCTATGTTCCACTAGGAACGTGAAGGATTAAAAAAATATTTTGAGGAATAAGTATGAAATAAACCGTAAAGATTTCACAATTGTGACAATTTAATCCTTGATCTTCTAATAGTCAATTGTTTTCTACATATTTACTGAAGAACTAAGTATATAAAAGTACTTTTTATTGATTAATAACTCATTCAAGTGAGCTTCAGGAAGTAGGGATTTCTTTATCCCAATTCAGATCACTTCCATTCAGTGAGGAAGTGTTCCTTTTTCTATTAACTTCATATATTTCATCAGTAGAGTAATTTGACCATTTGCCATTCCACAGTAAGTGTTATGATGAACAGATCTGCATAAACATATTTTGTTGGTCATCCTATTCTAAATTTAATATCGATCTCTAATTGGTGTCTACAAGACAACGAAGAAGACATAGACGTCTACTGAGACTTTAAACTCTGTTAAATACATCTAAGAAGTGTGACAAAGAATAGAAAACAACTTCAAACGATATTTTAAATGATTCCAGTCTGATTAATTAGCAATGTGGACGATAAACCTAAAGCGAATAATAATAATAATAATAAGACCACATGAGAGATTAGTAAATCACTTCATTATTAGTACTTAGTCTGGTAAGAGTATTAAAAAATAACCAAAAGCCTCTTATTCACATTAGTTGAAAGATCAGTCGCTTAATCGGTTTTAGTAAAGGGTGACAAATTTCAGGAGCTGGAAAATTAATTGTGCTTATTTATGGATAACAACTTTTCTACATAATAGACTTCAGAATCTATACCTTGATGTTTCAAAATATTTTGAGAATATTTATATGTAAAATGATTATACTAATTATACTTTGCTCTACAAAGTGAATAATTGAGATCATGTGTTTTAAATCTTGTGTGTATTCAATCGTGAAGGATGAAAAAATTTTAAATACCCTGGTGGCTGAAATTATACTTCTGTATTTGTTTCGATTTCTTACTGATTCGTTAACTACAACTCACCGAGTCTTACTTCTTTCATACTTTATTGATTTAAATTATATATTATTATGATTCCTTTTAGATTCCCAGTGGAACATAGAGCTCCAGAAGCACATCGCCATTTCAGTCCACTCTTCCTAGTCTTTTTAGCTGGCTCTCCTCCCCAACATGATCTCCCCCATGTCATCCTCGGACGCACAACCAACTCGTCGTTATCCATTGGTTCACTCTAGGAACTGGAGTGAAATGTCATCTAACAGTCTTCTCAATGTGTGTTCAATCAATTTCCTTTTGTTTTCTCTGTATTTGTTGGGTAATAAGTTCTTCGTTGATTAGTTACCAGTGTTCCCTGCTGCTGTTAATCTTTCCTGACGATCTGATCTTTAGTATGGAAAGAAAGTGCGTGTTAATAAACACTTTTCGTGACGTGGCATAAATTATTACTTGTAAATTATACCTTTTTCATACTACTGTTCTGGTTTTTCTCTACAACAAACACCAGTGTTAACTGTGATGTACTCTAAGGAAACCATCAAGTGGCATCACACGACAGGCCATCACTCGAGTGGAACTCGAATGGGAAGCGGCGAGTTGGTCGTCAGTGCGAGGGTGACATGGAGGAGGTCATGCGAAGAGGAGATGAAAGCATGAGGGCAGACGTGGAGCCAGGTGAAAACGTTGGCGGAGAACCAAACGCAATGGAGACGTGAGGCTGAAACTCTATGTTCCTCTAGGAAATAAAGGAGAAAATAATATATATATAATAATTTCTATTTCTCCTTGACTCCCTCGATTAGTTGTTGGATATATAGTTTATTTACTACTTCACCCATTAGATCTATTCATCTATCGATGAATCTGCAATGGAGACATCGGATAGAGAATGACTGGCAGTCGGACAACAGCAGTTATAAGTCTCGACCTCTTTTATAACTGTTCACTAATACTCACTCCCAATCAGTATTGAAGAAATGAATGTGCGGTGATTTCGGTTAATCTAATCCTTACAAACTTAACATCTGAACATCCTTCTTCTTTTTATAAATTCAAAATTATCTTAACTAATGAGCGCAAAAAATTTGGCTGAGTATGTTTCACTTAAAAAGGTCATACAAGGTGAGATGCATTCATGAGTTAAACCTTTGTGATTTTATAACCAAATTATCGAATTGTGTGCAGCCTATTATTAGATGTGTGAATGTAATTTTAAGGATGAGAAATTTCAATTCAGCACTGAATTCCTAGTGTAACACAGAGCAAGATTCAGGCAACAGATCATTTATTAAGGAAATCAACGCATATTTATTATTTCATGTACATTACTACGGTATTTAAGCAAACAAACACAGTCTTCCGATTGGTTGTTTCTCACGTAAAGTTAATCTTTCATCTATTTGTGACTGTTTCTTGAATGTCAGATCATCTATATGTTCACTGCATCCGCCTACGCAAAGTCTGCTGTGGTCGGTTTTGAATCAATCTTTGTTCACATTTTCTCACGACAAATCTTGGGAACGTAAATATTGACGTAAATTACTGTCTACCAATTTGGCTAGTAGACAGCTCTCACCACACTAGGAGTAATCAGATTCATAAATGAAGCCAATGGAAATTGAAAAGTGAGAATTGGCAGTTACTCACTTACTTTCATCGTAAACTACCCTAAAAAGGATTCTACGAAATATTGTGTGGGTTATTAGGTCTTGATGTTACTATGACGTAAGCGCAAAGCTGAGAAAACACAGGTACGATTTATTTTCATCATGCTAAATGTGTAATTAGGTCTGTAACTTCTTCTAGGAATTTTTATTGATTTCAATGCAGATATCATTACTGCTGAAGAGTAGTCACAGACTAGGACGAAACAGCTGTCCAGTACTTCTTGGTTTTCAATGACTCTCTAACTGATGATGTCTTTTGATTTTAAATCGATTATACTTTATTAAGGTGATTACGTTGTAACATTAAGAAGAGATTGTAGCAAGAAAAACAACCTGAGATGTCTCTCTATTTATTGTCCATATAGTTCACCTTTAAATTCAGACAGTTTAACCTTTTTTTTACCTTGCCCTTTGTTTATTTCTTTTTCATTTGCTTGTCTATCTGTTTGTTGATATCTATTACACTTTGATATGAATAAATTTCGAGTCTTTGTCTACTGGTCGAGTGAAATTCATTTTTTTCTTCGTATTTTTCCACATAAAAAGGAACGTGAACGTTAAAAATGTGTATGAGATGTAACGATAAGCAAACAAACCATGAAGCATATATTTGTCAAAAGTGATTCACTCTCAGGTCGGAAATTCTTTCATTAGGAATAGAAAAGTAGAACACTGGATGGATATGGTGTGTCGCATGCCAAAAGTTACAGCGTAATATTTTAAACACAATTTACTATTTTCAAATGCTCTGGTTTGCAGGGATTTGGTTTGATTGGTTAAAGGACTGACATCAGTTAGAGAACCATTGGAAACCCAGGGATAACTGAATAGATGTTTCGCTCTAGTTCGAGACACTTTAACAGCATTCACACGCCCAAGTTCGAAGCTATGACCTTCCGGTTACATGGCGAGCTTGTATACTATTCAGCTACTGCGACCTGATTCAACAGCCCACGAATTCCAACTTCTGCCATTTCGCGGTATATGTAGCGCAGCCGCCAGCCAGTGTCATCAGCTAGTAAGTGTTCTCTTACCTGACATGGTGGCCCCTACTGGTCACGACTTCTCAATAGAACTCCAGATGACTTCTTGTATAGAACTGATCGCTAGTGAGCGTCAGATTATTTTTCAATTGTTGGTCTATTATTATTTTTTTTAACCATATAAGACTTTTCCCTTTATTACCTTGTGAGAAGAGCTTATATAAATGCGTTCTTTTTCATTCTGTGTTTGTGTTTCCCGCCACTGGGATTAGAAAACACTTTACCTAAATGAAATTACTGATCATGTCTTCCTTTTTACATCCTCTACGAAAGGTAATCATTCGAAAATTGTTTTCATTTGGTGACAGCTATCAATAAGTTCTAACAGGTTCATTTTATATGCCATTTGAGTTTATTCATGACCTTGTTTCCATTAAAACTTCACCCTAGTGTAAGTGGACTTTAAATTAAACAGAAATTATAATAGCCACGTTTTACTCAAGAGATCGAAACTATCATTGAAATCTTTAATGTCAGTTAACAGAACTATCAAATATATTACCATGTATAATCGCCTTGTTGCCTCTGATCTCATTTTGAAAATGGTGAATATAACTAGAATAAAGAAAATCTCATGAGTAATGATCAGAAAGCCGTGTGACTAAATTGATATGATTATAAGCAATGATTTGTGCTCGAAACGTTATCCGGTTATTAATACCCCATCACTGTCTGTCATTTCAAATAATCATATCGAATTCAAGTGTCGGTTTGTAGGGATTTGATTGGTATCAGGATTTCATCATGAGCTGACATTAGTTAGAGAACCATTGGAAAACCTGGGAGTACTGGACAGCTGTTTCGTCCTAGTTTGCCACTCTTCACAGTACGCACCCACCGGGATTCGAACCCAGGACCTTCTGGTTACAAGGCGAGTTCATATACCATTAAGCCACTGGGACCCGGTCCAATGGCCCATGAATTCTAACTTCTGCCAATTCACGACATAGCGCGACCCCTAGCCAATGTCTTCGGCGAGTATTTGTCCTCACACCCGACCTGCTGCACCCTACTGGTCACTAGAATTACATTCTGCCACAATGTCCAAGTTCCACACACTTACACTAGATTAATGATCTAGTATTGCAAGTTGTTTTTCAGCTTTGATTCTACACAGAAAGTGTGAACCCTCCTTGAAAAACAGCTGCATTTGGATGACAACTACTGAATAAAGAAAAGCAAATGTTCAGGTTGGCATTGCTAACTGCCATCGAAAATATGACCAGCGTATGATCACATTTATATATCGATAAATCTTTACAAAGAATCTAGGTGGGAAAATAGACAGACAATATTCTGGGGTTAGCTATGACAGGAATTCAGAACTAGTGTTCTACTCTACTTGAGACTGACTGGCCACCTGAATTCACTTTTACCCTAGTTGGTGAGTGTTCTCAATCAGACTGAAACTTACCACTTATCCTTTTGAAAACAAATTATGTTATCCACTAGAAATAATGGAGATTTGTAACTCAGGTGGATGATATTGAATTAGTTGTGTTGTTACTAATTAGAATAACTCAATTATTGTGTTCTCTGAGCTGGTTAATATAATTGCGAAGCTTTCGTCGTCCACCTTCTAGACAACATCTTCAGCGTAGGTTTTAGTATAAAATGAACTCACTTAAATTCGCCATGAATGATGTAATTGCATCTCCTGGCGACCACTGCTGTGACTAGTTGTTAATTTACGTTTCTATTGATCATTTTTATTGACTTGGAGTTCAAACGTTTTTCTTCATATGATTTACTTTTTATTAACCGGTAAATTTGGTCTATAGTAATGTGTTTGTTAATTGCTAATTCACTTGAGTTCCAGACTTGTAGGAATTCCCTGACTGCATTTTTGGTATTTCCTCTATTTAAAATTACTACATTATCCCAATCAAATTGGTATCCATAATTATCCACATGCATTGATACAAAAGAATATATAACATGTCTTTTTACAGCCAATTCGTGTTCTTGGATTCGGATTCTAAGGGGACGCCCACTTTGACCGATAAAATGTTTACTGGAGTTCATACAGTTTATTTTGTAAATGGTATTAATTTTATCCACTTTTTCTATTGGATCTTTTGGTTTGCACAATATCGAATGAAGTGATTGTGCTACCTGGCTTGTGTGCTATATCTATTTTAAACTGTCTTAATATTCTAGCTGTTATTTCAGAGATATTTTTATATATAGTAGGATGAATTTTCTTGTGGGCTTTGACGTTGGCTTGTTGGAAAGAATTTAAATGAGTTCATTTTATACTAAGAACTGCGCTGAAGATGTTGTCTAGATGGTGGACGATGAAAGCTTCGCAATTATATTAACCAGCTCAGAGAACACAACTAATTCAATATCCACTAGAAAGTTTAACAATAAAAATTACCTCTTATGGAAAAAGTATTAGTTGTTCCATTGATAAAAGAATAGAACTTAGGCACTATGGTAGAGTATAATTCCGCCATAGAGTATATTTATTCGATAAAATCACACAACGTTATACAGTATTATTCACTGATGGCGTCGTTGTTTTGACCGCTAAGTGTTGTCAAAACTATACCAGAAAAAGTCTATTTCATGTTTCTAGTCTTCAAGGAATCTGAAGTTATTAAGTCGTATGTTCAAATAACTTAATGGAGTTAATAGCAATTTGCTGTAGAACAAAATAGATAAAGCTGTCAAGTTTTGGCTTGCAAGGATTTGATGGTTACAGGAATGATCACGAGCTGACATCAGTTAGAGAACCATTGGAAAACAAGCTGGGGGTACTGTAGAGATGTTTCGCCCTAAATTGGGACTCTTTATCAGTACACGCCCATCATGGTTCTAACCCAGGGTCCAACTTATCTGATGCTCACTAGTGACTGGCCCTATACAGGAAGTTGCCTGGGTTTCTAGTGAGAAATCTTAATCAGCAGGACCCACCAAGTCAGGCAAGAGGACGGTTACTCGCCTGGGACACTGGCTGGCGGTTGCGCTTAATATGTATCATGAATTGGCAGGAGCTGGGATTCATGGGCTGACCACTGGATTGGGTCCCAGTGGCTTAATGGTCTACGAGCTCGCCTTATACCCAGAAGGTCATGGGTTCGAACCCCAGTGGGTGCGTACTGTGAATAGTCCCAAACTAGGACGAAACAGCTGTCCAGTACTCCCAGCTGGTTTTCCAATGGTTCTCTAACTGATGTCAGCTCGTGATTAGTCTTGTAACCCGATACAGCTGTGTCTCAGGATTATTATTTCTCATCACTGGATGAAGACGATTCTATCGAGAAGACGAAATACAAAGAATCGTTTTCAGTTAGTAAAGATCAAATCTAAATATAGCACAGGGTTGGGAAACCTGACACTAAAAACCAAATGCTTTCAAAACTATCACCATAGCATATATTTTTGAACTGCAGGAAGTGAAAATACTATTTTCAAATATTATGCAACCTCAGTACGATGAAAGTGTGAGTTGGTAGCTTGAAATAACAAGACTTTGTTGGTGTTATGATTCCACTAATTACCTGTTGGTTCAAGTAAAAAGACGCAAATTAACATCTTCGATAAACAACAGCCAAATTAGAGTTGTTCAAAAAAAGCACTGGCGTCAGTGGCACAGCTGTAGAGTGCTCGCCAACCACGCCTCATATGGTTCGGGGTTCGATCACGAACGCAACGCACTCCCTTACCTCGCTAAACCAATAATAAGACTGGTAAAGAGGGAAGACTGGGCGTGAGGCTAGTAACCCCACCCTAGTGAAAAAAACTACTGCTACTGAAACTTCAAAGCTCTAGCTTCAAGCCCTATGTTCCACTGGGAACGTAACGGAATAAAACAAAACACTATAATTTTTATAAGCTTCATACATTATCGGATATAACGTCTGGTCTTCAGATTAATCCTAAACTGTATCTAGACAGTAAGTCAGAAGTGGACTATTGTCCTAGCCAGTTATAACATGTATACGCACCACATATTCCGTACCAGTATTATTCGAATCCTGGTAGATTACAGTTATCGAAACATGTTCAGCGAAAAAGTTAACAGTATTTCACGCTTATCAAACAAGCAATGGTACTTTTTACTTAGCACACTGAATAGTTTACTTCTTTGGGAACTTGTAACAAAATGCTAAAATACCTCGGTCTAGTTCTACCTTCCGACCTTACTTGGACATCTCATATCCTAACGATTTCTAAGAAAGTGTTCTGTCTTACCTACTACATTAAGAAACTAAGACAACCTGGAATCACCTAACTTCTACTTTCACAATTCGTCAACTCTTGTATCTTACCTATTCTACTTTACTGCTCCCGTTAGTCTTTCCTGGTCTACTGAAAAACGACTATACCATCCTGAGAAGGATGTTGAAGGTAGTCAGTAGGACTAGTGGTGTGAAACTAAGTCAGCTCGTCAGTACATTAGTTGATAGGCATCTGAATACATGCGAAAAGTGGTCTAAATCATACTCTCCGACCCCAAACACCCCCTCTATTCCCAACTCTCGCCTTGTATCTCATCAAGCAGAACCAGAAATCAGTATAAAATAATCTATGCTCGTACAACCAAGTACAGGAACTCAACGATACCATACTTGGCCCGTGTTCTACGCGACAGAGATAATGTTAAGCGTGAAACCTATGACTTGCTTTGTTATTAACAACATAATTTTAGGCTCTTTTATTTCTCTCTTATTTTGTATTCTTTAGTGAACTCCTTCTCAAACATACTTAGCTACCTAAATTATTAACATTGGTTTCCTCTTTTGTACTTTACTATATTCCTTCTTTTGTGTATCTAACTGATTCCGACTCTATTAGCACTATGAGTATTACAAAATTTTCCTGTCATTAACCATCATGTAATTATAAGTTTTTGTGGTTGTTTTTTTCTTTTTTTGTCGGCAATATTAACTGACAATCATTGGTTGTGAACGCCATTGTCACCACCTTAAAATTCTGTATTATGCAGGATTACTCACACTACTACTACAAACACTGCATTAGACCTGACAATAAAAAACAAAACAACAACCCTGAAATGTTGTTTTATAATTGTTTAGAGTTGTTTCAACCACATTAACTGATCATCGTGGCGATAAACATTCTTAAATATCATTTCATAACTTCTTGTATGGCTATAGCGTTACTGTCACCATGCATAATCACATCATAGCTTCCACTACCCAATACTGAGTTATTATTATATGCTGTTTATTTTCCTCTCAACTTCTTGATATTTTTTTCGCATTTTTTAAAAATTATTTTGTGCTTTTCCTGTGTTTTTTTTTTGCTGTTGGTGTCTTTAGATTTTTTTTTTTGGTAAATACTCCTTTTAAATGTTTGATAAAATTAGATGCAAATACTGTAGATATGTGCTGAAAATTCCACACTGTACCACTAGTACTGTTTCTGGAATAAAGCAAATTATTATTATTATTAAAAAACTTAATAGTCTGGCTACTGATCAAATTTCGGCACAGACACATAGTTTCTTAACACTTATTAGTTAGTAAGTTATAGGAATTAAATATTAGAAGTTAATCACCTTATTGACCGTGATTGCCTATTAGCAAATCTGTAACTTTGGGAATCAGTAGTTTATGTAAGTGTCGGACGTGTATCGCTTAGTTTCAAAGTCAGAGGATTTAACGCTAAGCTATTTATATGTCACAGTTATCTGCTAATAGAAATTAGTGATTTATCTAAATCAGTTAGTTGTCCATTCCTATGCGTTGATCAAAATCTATCTTATGATTGTTTAATTGATAGTAGTCAGTTACACATAATTTACTTTTTTCCAGAATTACATGAATTACTTAAGTGCTTTCATCGATTGCAAAGTAATTGATTGTGCCATATCAGCTGTTCTTTTTTATTAACCAATGAATTTGACTGGAAACATTAAGTAAGAAATTCAGTCATACAAAAGCTCAATAAAGTAGTTTTGTATTTGTATTTGGCATTTATGTCGATCGTGTCTGCGTCATCAACAATGTGCTGACTGACTATTGTCATCCGTTAGACAGCATATTACACAAATACACTTATTTCTGCTAGACTAGTCCTACCCAAAAATTTGATAATTGTGCGTGGTAGTCAGTCTAACGCTGAATAACTAACTAACTATTAGACACACTAATGGAAAAGAAGAAATCAAACTAACCATATAAATGTGAATTCATTTTTCTTCCATACTTTGAATTTGTTGAAGTCGAAAGCAACACAATGAAAGACCTAAGTAACCTACAGTAATATTACAGAAGTTGACCTTAATTAATTTGTTCAGCTGAAAGTAATCGGACTACCGAATTATTGTGTGAACAAGTCATTAAGTAGACGGGAAAAGCATTTCACTCTACTGGCAATTATTATTATTGTTTCCTTTAATTCCTACAGGAACATAGGGCTTCAGCCCTGCCTCTCCATTGCGTTCGGTTCTCTGCTAGAGTCTTCACCTGGCTCCAAGTCTGCCCACACGTTTTCATCTCCTCTTCACATGACCTCCTCCAAGTCACCCTCGCACTGATGACCAACTCGCCGCTTCCCTTTCGGGTTCCACTCGAGCAATGGCTTGTCTAGTGATGTCACTTGATGGTTTCCTCAGAGTATGGCCAATCCACCTCCATTTCTTCCTGCTTATTTGTTTCACAATCGGTTCCTGGTTGGTTCGCTCCCAGAGATCTCTGTTGCTTATCATTTCTGGCCATCTGATCTTGTGTAGTACTGAGCGAAGACAACTGTTAATGAAGGTCTGTAGTTTGTTTGAGATGCTCTTTATGACGCGCAGTGCAAGTCTCTGATCCGTATAGTAAGTAGCACTGACTTCACATTGGAGTTGAAAATCCGGATCTTATTTTCATTTTCATGCTGAGTGCTGTTGACCTCCACACAGACTTGAGAGTAGTGAAAGCTTGTCTTGCTTTTCCGATTCTTGCTTTGATATCCTCGTCAGTTCCGTTGCCTGTAGTTGAAACGATGCTTCCCAGGTAGGTAAAAGAGGTTGTTTCCTAGTGGCAATAACCTTATATTATTATTCCACCTACGGCGCTTTTAATCTCTGTTGAATGTATGAACTGGCCGGATGAAATCCATGCAGTCCTCAATATATTCGTCTGCATTTTCCGGAGAGAAAAAAACAGACATTGTGTGAGATTGCAGTATATACACCTCAGATCGAACAATGTTACATGCTATCGATGCTTGCTTTACTCGGAAATTACTTACAAGGAAATACTTGATGGTAAAACAGTATTGGACAATAAACAAATCGAAAGGAAAATGTTATGCCTTGGCTTAAAAGCCAGTCTGTGTGTTAATGGTCAGCTGAACTAGAACTACTGAACAGTGATAATTTCACTAAATTATCAAGCGATAAACTCAACAGTTCAGACGAACATCAAAACAAAACAAACATGACAGCTGTTCAGTAGGTGAGAGGATCACCTGATACAGCTGGAAAAGGCATTAAATCTTCTCAATGTTGGATTTAGTATCTTGAAGCCACAAGCGTTTATGGATTACTTAATAGTTACCAATATCTAAACTAAACTAGTTTACAGGATTTCATCATGAGCTGACATTAGTTAGAGAACCATTGGAAAACCAGCTGGGAGTACTGGACAGCTGTTTCGTCCTAGTTTGCCACTCTTCATCAGTACGCACCCATCGGGATTCGAACCCAGGACCTTCTGGTTACAAGGCGAGCTCGTATATCATTAAGCCACTGGGACCCAATCCAATGGCCTATGAATTCTAACTTCTGCCAATTCACGACATAGCGCGACCCCTAGCCAATGTCTTCGGCGAGTATTTGTCCTCACACCCGACCTGCTTCACCCTACTGGTCACGACTAGTTTAGAATATAACACTGACTGTAGTCATATATTTTAATACCTCAGCAAGAAAAAATTAACAAAAGCAATGCATATAGACCAATGCCAGTACATTCTTATAGTCTGGTTCTTCAGTCGAATCCTGTTATTACAAGAGTTTGGCTAGCTAAGGTTAGTATGTGTTACAGAAGACTTCATCATCAAATCGTTACAACGAATACCATGTTTACGATTATTTCATATATTCAATAACTCTCTCAAACGACAAATATGCTCTACACAATCAATTATGCAAGCGAAGAAAACACCAAATCTCCCCCCACATTATCTTCTCAACAACGCACACACGAACAAAGTACGATTATTGGTGCCGCCTTTTATAAAAGAAGCTACTTATGTCATGAGTGAAATAACACGACTACTGACCCCCCGCCACCTACTTAGAAAACAAAACATTGTTTACTTTCATTTGTGATTTTACTCCTTTTATTTTTACTTTGCTCCACTGTTTTTGTTTACAATTTTTGACCTAAAAACACAAAAGAAGGATACAAGAGAGAGAGAGAGAGAGAAAGAAAGAGTAGAATACCTTTTTAAAAGTCTTCTTCAATTAGGATACCGCCACACTTTCACACACATAAGCACACGTACAGGCATACAGTTTCTCCTGGAAACAGAAAGTCGAATCATGCGACTCAATGAAAGATAATAATAATAATAATGATAAGAAAAGAGACTCAACTTACAAGTTAATTTAAGTTGTTTCCTCAAAAAAAAGTAAATAATAATTAACAAGAGTTCCAGAGAGAGAAAAAATCACCGAAAATAACACACATAAAGTTAGCATCACTTGACGCCTACAACACACAACCAAAAACAGGTAGTAGTAGTAGTGGGACAGAGGTGTTCCTATTTTTTTTCCTTTTGTAAAAATGGGTATGCGCATGCGGTTTAGCAAAGGACCGGGGTAGAATGTTTGTTTCATAATTCCCTTTTTCAGTGTAGTGGTTGTGTGAAGCAGAAACCATTCACACATGAGAAGACGGGGGATAAATAAAAAACATAGAAAGGAGAAGAGAAATGCAATTTCACATTCTCAGGACTTTTTCTCGTAAAATAGTCCTCGAAGACAAAAAAGGAAAAGAAAAGAAAAACAACAGGAGTTAGTTTATTTCGGCCTAGCGTAACTTTGTGTAACTTCTTAATACCTAATGTATGTGAAAACATGTGCAAAAAGAGATGGGTATCAGCCACAAAAAAGAGTGCCGACACAATTATTCATTAGTAAACATAAGAAAGATAAAAGAAAATTGGTGCAACCAGAAAAAGAAAATGAAGGAGAGCCTAGGAGGAGGATTATGCAATATCAATAACTGAAATTACTTCAAACTTCCTCATATATGTGAAAAAAACAATAAATGTGAAAAAGTGTTCACAAGCGTTATTCTATTGTTGTAACGAACACCTACGAGGAGTGGTGGGGGGTAAGGAGAAGGATAACGAATGATGATGGGTGAGTGGGTGGTAGCACAAACGGTAGCGTTACACAGTCTTACACGTAAACATTAAGAGATAGAAGTAGTAATGAAATAGAATAAAATGTGCAGGTAGTATCAATGGGCGCAGATTGGGATTACATAAGAAGTTGTTGAAACAGTAACCGTAACAAATAATAATAATAATGTTGTCAAGCATTGTTTTATGGAGCTTTAATACAAGAATAACAGAAAAAAGAGAAGAAAAACGTGGAGGTGGAACAACAAACAAATTACTGTTAATAGTAAGATTAAAGACTCCTAGTTACAACGGACATTATGAAGATGATGAACGAAGAAAATAGGGACAAAAACTTGTCACGGCAATAATAAACGAAGCAACAGAAAACTGTGTCAAAAGAAGGTGTTGCCTACATAAGAGTTAACAATATCCATAAGAGATGGCTGCAAATTGTTTCCCATAAAAGCGACTAGTTGGAGTATATAACGATGGTGAATAAAACAATCAGACAGACAGATAGACACACAAAGACACATTCACCGCTCGAAAACAATAATATGTCGGGCATAGTAGAACAACATTTTATCAATTTACAAACGCAGACTGTGCATAGTTGCCTTCTTTGCAAACAGTAACAACTTGACTACTTGTCTCGTTGTCCGTCATTCTCGTGGATGAGTCATGCAGTTTGATGGGGGGTCACACTGGCCCTGGATGTGATGGTAAATGGGATACAACTGGATTCCGATGTAGGACTAAGACGTTGTGCACTGTTAGCATCATTATGTTTGGTGATTGTGGTGGTAGTGGAGTTTGAATGTGAGGGATAAATGGGAGCACTTAAAACAAGTGGTATCTGTCGTATACCCATCGGCGCTGAAGGTGATTTCTCATCATTATCATTCATCATAACTGAAAGTATAAAATGTTGATTTGAGGTATTATTGTTTTCATTTAGGAAATAGGAATTATTACTTTGACTATTCCTCTGATCACCATTATTCTGATCTTTTGACGGTGGCACGTAGGTAGTAACCTGTACAGGAACAGGTACTAAACTTGTAGGTGGAGCTCCTGTGGCTAATGCAGCAGCTTCTGCTAAAGCAGCTGCACTAGCAGACGACGAAGCAGACACCAAAAGTAAAGGAAACTTTGATGTTCCTGAGTTTAAACTTACTCCAAAATTGTTTAAGTTTTGAATGTGTGAAGAGTTAATTAACTGCTTTTTGCCTGTGCAATTGCTTGGTGTTTGCTTAGTATCTGCTATGGATGAGGACGATGACATCATCTGATTTGAAACTGAAGAAAGGAGAGATGTAGGAACTGTATTTGATGGTGACAGCATCATAATAACATGCGCACCATTTACATTCATTTGATTCGATAAAATAGATGACGGTGATGATAAGGTGACAGGTAACGTCTTATAAGAAGATTCTACAGATGAAGACTTCAAATGATTCATTGGTTCTTTACTGACTACTCCAGAGTCTATTGCAACAGGACTAGAATTTGCAGGAACAAGTTTACTGTCACTCCTGACATCGGTCTGAATAGCCTGTCAAAACAGAAATAAAGATGATAATGGAAGCTGCATCTTAAAAAGGGTTATAACAAACCATACTGGTGTAAATTATCAAGACAACAGTTAAAAATTAGGTAATTTAACCTCATCTACAGCAATTCGTAGTCACTTGAACGTCATGTTTACTATGGAGATGTCCAGTGAAGCCATGAAATTGATGACGGAAATGTACACAATAACAATAAAATAGTCCACATTGTTGTGTCTGTGACATTTCATACGATGGATAGCATTTATTTTATATAATCATTAAACACCAGGTCCTATGTGAGATAAGAACGAACGACTCTTTTGGCAGCCACATGTACCTGTATGTTAGAGGGATCAATTTGTTTCCCTTTAGTATCCAAAAACTTGTTGTGAAAAAGAATTTAATTTCATGAACGAAACTGATAAACAACCCTTTCATGCATACCTACGAACTTGAAGGGAATCACACAACAAAGTATGAGTGCAAACAATATCTTGTGACGACAGTCTGTCGAAATTAACTCCTGCAAACATCTACGGAGAATACAACTCATAGGACTGCATTCAAAACTATACTAGAAGAGATTTCAACACACTTGCTTAAAGTAAATTGGTGAATGGCGGCTAGCAGTGGAATCCAGTATGCGCATTTCGTCCCATTTGGGACTCGTCAGCTACTGGGTGTACCTGCAGTTCCAAGTGAGTGATGGTGTTCCCACTGCGGCTCGAACCGAGTACCCATAGTTTCAGACGCTAAATTGTTATCCACTAGACCACTTGGGGGCCACGAGAGCCACCTCTTGTGCAACCTGAGGCCGAGCACTTCGGTTCAATTATTCAACGGGAAAGTTCAAATTGAATTAAATAATTACTACTACCTGTTGCATAAGAGGTGACTCTTGTGACCCAAGTGGTCTAGCGGATTACGCTTTGGCGTTTGAAGCTATGGATACTGGGTTCGAGTCTCAGTAGGAACATCATCACTCACTGCGAACTACAGGTACACTGCAGTCCCGAATGGGACGAAATGCGCATCCTGGATTCCAATGCTAGTCACCATCCACCAATTTACTTCAAGTTAAAGTATCGGAGATCGTCGAAGCACCTGCATATGGAGCCGATACTTCAACCCGAGACCAACCACTTCGGTTTGGCATGTGATTCGCTCCCGCCAAATGTGAGATGATGCTACAGGACTGGACTACATTGACTCCTAGCTTAGAAATAGAGAGTGAAGTGGTAGAGCGTGTTGACCGCTTCACTTATTTGGGAAGTTGAATTAACCAACGCCAGCGGGTTGATCGTTGACGAAATCTCAGCACGGATACAGAAGGCTCTTTTGGCATATGCCAGTTTACGCCATCTCTGGCTTAGTAGACGTGATATCTGGCTGGCTGTCGACCAAAGGACGTGTGTACTGCTCAGCAGTCCGCTCCGTCCTCCTTTATGGTTGTGAGTGAGGCACGGCCATTGAGAGTGGAAGACATGAAAAGCCTGGCTTGCTGTCTTTGATCATAGGTGCCTGCGTTCTATCTCCCATGTGAAATGGTATAATAGGGTGAGCGTCGAGTGCTAGGTAAAGAGGGGAAGTCAATCGACGAGACTGTGAAGTTACACAGACTGAGATGGTTAGGACGTGTGTTACGCATGCCTATTCATCGCCTTCCTCGACGGGCAATGTTAGCTGACATAGGATGGATCAGGTTGGAAAAGAGTCAATCAGTGGTGGTCAAACCAAAACATGGCTTCATCAGTCAATTAAATCCACAAGTTAGTTTAAGCCACGTAGGAAGATGTAGACTTCCTGGTTGGGGTTCTCGGGATGTTAACAACCAATGGCTGGAGACAATCGGTGATATGGCTCAAAATCGTTCTCAATGGCTGGTGTAGATGCATCCACTCCTTGTGACTTATAATACCCAATAAAACTATATTGTTCTTCGATATTACTATTCTTTCTGCCTCATATCTCTGTTTACTGTCTCTATTTTGCATTTCTTTTTACTTTCTTCTCTGGCTTTGTGTGTGAGTGAAGTGTGGCGACTCGAACTGCTGCACATCGGTGCAAAGTTCTATATTGAAACCAGACAGATAGAACCACTTCGGTTCAATCAATTAAAGGAAAAGTTCAAACTGAATCAAACACTTGCTTAAAGTTGAAAGCAGATAGACGAACAGATAGAAACGACAGAAATGCAGACAAAAGTGTGTTTTAAGTGTTTCCCTTTACGACAATACAAAATGGAAACGTCAAAGAGAAATGGGAATATACTAAAATATAAACAACGCACAAATGAGTAGTAAGAAACAAACAAGGTTGATATATGTGCCCGACTAACACAGATATATTGAATCATTTTACTTAGAGGATTTAGACATTAGTTTATGAAAGGCCGAGCAGCCTCGAGTACCCAACACAGAGCATACGATGAATGAACTACTTGTTTCAGACTATGCTTGAATTTTCCCTAAAATACTAGAATAAAATCAGATTATATCACATTTCTCAGTGATGCTTGACTTTTTGAAGGTCTGTGAAAGCTTCATATTATTTAGTGGCTAACGATCGACTGTGATTTCGCACTTCGAAGTAAATGTATTAAGCGGATGAACATGAATTGATATAAACATTTCAGTTAACAGGATATAAGGATGTTATAGTGTGTGTACGATAACAAAGACGAGAACATTTATGTCTTAGGACGCTGATTATTAGTGTATATAAATTTGGCGAAAGAAGAATATCGACAGGTGTTTAACACTTTATTCATGCTAATGCATGATTTACGCTATGAAAGAACACAAAGTGTCGAGGGGAATATGAAGTATGCATACATTCGTGTTAATAAAATAAGACTTGAAGGGCTTTAATATGTCTCCAAACATTCACTTGTACTGTGGTGAGAGATGGTTGCTAGCCAAATTGGTTGACAGTAATTGAGGTCAAAGGTCAAGATGGACAGGCGGATACAGTTAACATATAGATGAACTGACACAGCCACAAGAGATGCAAGGTTAACTTTGTGTGAGAAACAACCAATCAACAGACTGTATTTTCTACTAACATTAACCTACAATAATGTACATCAAAATCTATAAATACGTGTTGATTTTCCGTAATAAACGTTCTGTTGCCTGGCCCTTGTCTTCTGTTGTTACAGTACCATTTTCGTAACATTAATCAGGAAGTCCACAGTTCGTCAAACAACTTATACCAATTATCATGACATTTTGTATTTGTAGTTTGTAGTCGACCCTTCTTTTTTTTTCCTTCACGTTCCCCAGTGGAACATAGGGCTTCAAGCTTGTGGCTTGAAGTTTCTGTAGCAGTGTTTATTTTACAGGATGGGATTGCTAGCCTCATGTCCAACCTTTCCTCTTCACCAGCATTACTTCTGGCTTAACGAGGTAAAGGAGTGCGTCTGTAGCCGGGGATCGAACCCCGGACCATGTGCATGGTCGGCGAGCGTCCTAACCGCTATGCCACCGACTCAGTCGACCCTTAGGAGGTATAATTTATCCTATCGGTATTTGATCAGAAATAAAATACTGGATATTGCACCATGTTAGCACATGATCGCGTCTCTACACAACAGATGTGAAAACTTTACGCTCCACATTTACCTCTGCCTTAGATTCACTTTAAGACAGTAACAACAGAATTATAAACTATAAGAGCTATAGATGCATCGAAGACCAATGTTGTTCGAGTGAATCATGTGTTCAAAACTCATTCCATATACCATTGTCCTAGAATTCCCACACTGCTAAGTATTCATTCTGTCCGAGGGCAGAACATGGATTACTACATATGACTACTTAGATAAATTAAAATATATGATAATTTAAGATTCACAACATTTTGAGCATTACACATAGAAATACTGAAGATTAATCACGACTATTCAACATACACAAACATAAAGAAAATATTACTTACAGAATTACTAAAATACGGTTTAACAACAGTGTTGGTAGTAGTAGTTATAGTAGCTACAGAAGACTCAGGCGTTTTAGGATGAATAACTACATTAGATGACTTTTGATATGGTTGGTTTCTACTGTGACTTTGAAATGTGGAATAGGCAGCATCTGCTTTCAATGAAGCCTCGTCTATGCCATTGGGACGTTTGCGGTTCAATGTATCCACAGTACACAAACTATCTTCTTTGGTTGTATGTCTGCTCAATAATTGTGGTAAATATTCACCGTAGGATAGATTCTGTATCAGACCGCCTTGTTTACGCTCTATTATTGGTGATCCATCAGACCGGTTAGTATATTGGTGATAATGATCGGATAGAGATGTATCTGAATTCTTAGGAGTCAGTATTCTGGAAAGGCAATCTTGTTTCTGATAACAATCTGAAGTATAATATGCAGGTGCTTTGGTTGTGTTAATGACTGTATCACTAATCACAGATGATGGTGATGAACGCCGCCGCCGCCGCCGAAAATAACTGATTATTAAGAATATTATGCCGATGTTTCCAAGTATTACGCGGTGGACGAAACAACAAATC
Organism: Trichobilharzia szidati; assembly: GCA_944472155.2. Lineage (NCBI taxonomy): Eukaryota > Metazoa > Platyhelminthes > Trematoda > Strigeidida > Schistosomatidae > Trichobilharzia > Trichobilharzia szidati. The sequence goes on from OX235273.1 coordinate 94,599,663, forward strand.
AGTTGTCTGTGTTTTTCCTGCGGCAATTGCAGAAGATGAATCTTGAAATTCAGAGGTGTAGATGCCTTCGGCTTTATTAGAGATATTGCCATAATAATTGGTAGTATTATGCAAATTAACATTTGCTAGAGAAAGTTGTTTTTTATTGTCATGAAAAGTATTATCTTTTCCAATTTTCAAATAATCTGAACTATTGTGCAGTGCCACTGATTCAGAAGAATACTGCTTCATCAAATGCATAGAAGTAGTATCATTATCTGAACCAGCCAGTGTACGAGCTAGTACAGAAAAATGGTTCTGATAGTGCGTTTTTGACGATTTTTTCTCTTCAAGTGGATGGTGATTATGAAACTCCAAAGAATCCAGTGGTTTTGAAGGAGAATCAACTGTAAAGAAGAAAAGTAATGAAACAATCCACAGTAAATTGTACCCATAAAATGTAAAATGAAGTTACTTAACAACAACAAAAAAACTCTAACCATGTGTTACTTTCCAGTTGTCAAAATATTTGTCATTATAACACTAGAGAATAAGGGGAATAGTGAAAGACGTTAAAAAGAAGTACCTTAACTAGTGACAAGTTTAGAATCAGAAACGTCAATTCACTGATGGTATTCAGTTAAATGAGCTGCAAACCTCATGTCGTAGTAAAATAGCTCTTCAATTTTACTTGAATATGAATATTACGCTCATTGATATCAAGCTAAGCACACAGAACTGTATCACATTAATCAGACAAACTTTCCTACGTCAGTTTAAATTGATTGTAGATCGACAATAAGTAAACTAGGATGACTTTAATTAACGTACTTTTGGCGCATACTATTAGGTTTGTTTTATTTATTCATTCGAACACAAACCTGATACACTATTATGGGCGCTAAGGGATGCTCCTAACACACACAGAAAAAACGATGAAACACAATATGTAGAAAAGAGGAAGAATGATTGAGGAATAGGATTATGAAAATAGGCAAGCCTACTAATTAAGAATATTTAGGGAGCGTTCATCACTTCATGTTACTTTCATAAAGGGAGGAAAGGAGGAGATTGCAGCACGTTCACCAGTGATTACGATTCTCAACCATATCTGATAATATCTCGAACGACTGATTCAAATTATCTCTCGGAGTCCACCAAGAGAGTCGTGATGCACTAACAGATGCTGACCCTAGAAGAACTATCCTTCATCCTACAGAGTCACGTTATGGGTTGACCACCCCCCCCCACTGCTTTATCCACCCAGTCCCAGGGTTAGCAATCAATTAACAGTATGAAAGGCGTTGGAATGGCATTCTTAGTACACTTCTAAGCCACTGAAGCCAGTATTTCAAGATGGCACAACATACTAAAATACGACCTTCGGTTGGAATTCTGAATTACTTATATGGTTATGGCACCGTATACAAGCAATTCTACCAAGACTGTGATGATCGAATACGTGGAGTTGCCGTACACCCCCATGTTCACCGGCGCAGAGTAAGACTGTGAGCACCGAAGCATTGAAAAGTCTAAATTTGACGGTCAGGCTAATGTCGCTATGATGTCAGATGTGGCGAAGGTTGTCGTATATCACTCTGTATTTTTTGCCCATCACACCGCCAGCACTCATACAACTACCTAGATACACGAACTTATCAGCTACTTCTAACAGTTCGCCTGCGAAGGTGAGCGCAGATACAGGCTCCTGCCGACCTATCAATAACACTTAGTATTTAGACGGAGATAAGCAAATACCATACTCGTATGTATTATCACACAGTGAGACGATATCGTCTACCCACTCGAGATCAAAAAGTCTTTCTGCAATCACATCTACATTCGCATGCACATCCTTCATAGCTGTATCCAAAATGTCAGTACTATTGGGTTTAATAGTCCTATAATTCAAACTTAAGTTCAAAGGTAAGAGATTTGAGATAATTGACCGGCAATCTGGTGCTACCACACTTATCAGATGATAAAGACTTTTTGCTGCCTGATGAGTTTAATTTTCATTAGTGATCAGAAAAAAACTTCGCTATTAAACAAAAAATGTTTAGTTTTTAAGTATGTGATCCATCAGAGATAAAATATATGGATTGATACAATGAAAATTGTATACATATTAATATATGTGTTAAACTTGGGCACTGTGGTAGTAAGTAATTCCATATTAGTTTGTTTATTAGGTGTATCACACAGTGAAACAGTATTATTTACTGGATGACGTTTCGAACAAAATTTATTGTTCATAATCATATCAATTGTGATCACACGACTTTGACACTTGAGTTTTATAGTTTTCTTTGTTCTCTCCTATTTGTCGTATGGGTAGTAGAATTTTCCAAATATCGGGGACAGGTGATGAATCATTCCTATTACATGTATTTGTAGTTGATTCGATAAACAAAGCTTCTGTTATCAATCTCTCCCTATACCCTGTGACATTATATTTTAAAACTGTCATCCTACCCCATCCTATTGTATGGTTGTGTGACTGCATGTAGTGCTATAGCTGAACTATTCTCTAGATTTCTTATCTTATTCGGGTCAACCAATCTAGATTTTGCTAAGTTTTTATGTTCACTAGTCTGAATTGTATACATGTCACTAGGAAATTGTCTTTGAACATCGAAGGACATCCAGTAATGATTTTCGAATGTATACATACATACTACAGCAAAAATATAAGCTCGATATTTCTCAGTCTTAGTACAAAAGGGACACGGATATCGGTGATGAATAATGATGGCATAAGCAATAACGCAACTAAGAAAACATGTGTAACCTGAATACTCGTGCAACCTTCGTACATCGAAAGGTAACCAAAGACGTCATAATTTTAACGCATTCTTTGTTACACAACTGAAAACTTTTTATACAGGATCTACTTATAGAACTATTGCAGTATTGTTCTTCTTACGTAGAGTGCTTGGCTGAAAGCCACTAGCGTAAAACTATGCCTAAGTGACACCTACAAACAATATAGGTATTCAGTAGAATTAAATTTAGCTCTGATATATTTAAAAAATCATAAGGATGAAATATTCCATGGGAAATGGGCTTAATGATATACGAGCTCGCCTTGTAACCAGAAGGTCCTGGGTTCGAATCCCGGTGGGTGCGTACTGCTGAAGAGTCCCAAACCAGGACGAAACAGCTGTCCAGTACTCCCAGGTTTTCCAATGGTTCTCTAACTAATGTCAGCTCATGATGAAAATCCTTTATTCCATGGGAAATGTTTATAAGGAGTCAGACTCTAAATGCCGACTTCACAATTTAAAAGTTGGATGTTAGTCTGGTAGACAAAATAACAACAATAATAATAATGATAATCTACTGCTTTTTAACACTTTCTACAGCTGATTGTTCAGCCATATCAACTAGTGATGAAAAAAAAAAGTTGAGTGCAGTTCTTGAATTGGGTTGGAATAAGAATATCAGCTGTGAAGAAATCCTTTAGCATTGATTTCGACAACATATGAGTTTGGCATGCACGTGTGTCTAAGCAATACTTTACACGTGAATGTAGGCTAACCAATCATATCTCGATGGGGGTGAATCGATAATTACATGATGGATAGTGTTACGGACAGACGCCTGTATGTTTTTGTCTACAAAAATATGAATTAAGTAAGAAGAAATGCAGTCATGGGAATCACTATCATCACAGGCGAAATGACATCTAAGCGGTCGATAAATATGTATGCATTATCAAGTGGTCATTGTATAAGCATAGACAGCTGATTAAGTATTCGGCTTAATATTGCTATAGAGGTAGATTATAATTAGTAGTTAAAAAATATATATATATGCTTGATATATTAGAGACGGCCTGGTTGGGGTCCTTGGGACGGTAAACACTAATGGCTGGAAACAATTGGTGATATGGCTCAAAATCGTTCTCAATGGCTGGTGTAGATGCATCCACTCCTTGTGACTTATAATCTCCAATAAAACTATATTGTTCTTCGATATTACTATTCTTTCTGCCTCATATTTCTGTTTACTGTCTCTATTTTGCGTTTCTTTTTACTTTCTTCTCTGGCTTTGTGTGATGAGTGAAGTGTGGCGACTCGAACTGCTGCACATCGGTGCAAAGTTCTATGTTGAAACCAGTCCGTCATATTAGAGACGGAAATGTGCCTTTGATTCATAAGTTAGATACTGAGTCAAGCAGTAAAATATTGGTGAATACTGATAATTTGTTGTAATACACGATACAAGCGACAACTTATTTGATGTGGGGAATCACACTGTTATCCTTTCCCTTGATACTGGTGTGCGAAGAACCAAAACAAAACTGTTCGTGAATATAGTAAGTTATGTGTGAAAACAGTTAAGAAGAGACTGGTTTCACTTCACTTAACAGATTTCTGTACCAGGTGTAAAAGTCACCAGAAAAACTTCCGTAGACGGGATAATTCAAGTAACATATCAAGATCTCTTTATATTTACGCCTAAGCTGTGCATCGATCACTCATGCTGATCAATTCTAATTGGTTTATTTCCAGACTGGACATCGAACACCATATCACCTTTTCACTGTTAGTACGTGGAGAGAAAAAAGCAGTTCCTGCCTTAATAGTAGACTTATGAATTTGCAGGCGTATTGGAAATCATTGGCCTGTTTTAGCATGACTAGTTAGTAATGTTTACTCTGAGCTGATGACGAATAATTGAGAAATCAAATGAAAAAAATGAATAATCATGACTCAGTATTTTCAAGCTGCAAGCAATTGTTAACCTCGACACATACTACTCATTAAAGTGGATCAAGACACACTACTGCTACATATGAAGAGGTTCCAAGGAAGTGAACCTTAAGCAGTAAGATATATTAAAACAGCCTTTCTGGTGAGATATCCTCGTACAGGTAAAGGCTTTACGTCCATAATTTAAAATGGGATAGATAAGATAGTACGAACAAAATATCCAAAGACTTACTAATCGGTTGATTATTGTCTACAGGAACGGAACAAGTTCTCAGGAGAGGGATAGTATTTTTTGATGCAAGAAGTTGGTGACCAATATTTGATACAGGTAGAGCGCCAACTGACTGCCGTCTCTCTGGAATGCTGTCTTTACTCAAGGAACAGGTGAAAAAGTTGCGACTTAAAGTTGTGGATAGTGTAGAACTAGTGGTAACAAAATCAGATGGGCTGTTAGTTAAAACTTTCTTTGATTGAAATAGATGTTTGTGAGGTGACTGAAGATCAGAAGAATTACTGCTTGATTGTTTCCAATCTAATTTGCGTTTCTTTACAGGTAGGCTTGAACAGCTAAATCGTGATGGACGATTTGGATAAACAAGTTGAGGAGTATCAATTTGAGTGGGGATATCGCAAAACTCTTTATCTGGAGTAGCACAACTACTCGATGAGACAGACGGAGGTGCACTCCAGGAGGTTTGTTGTTGCAGAGTTGTAATACTTCTAGGGCTTCCAGGTGTTTGGCGTTTGGCTTCTAGCTGATCCGAATCATCACCGCTTCCAGACATTCTCTGTGGAGATGTTTGACTAGAACACACTCCTGACACAATATTTCCAGTAGTCGCTTGATGTGTAGGCAATAAATTAGTAACCGATGCATCTTTATGAGAGGATTCACTTGACTGCTGAGTATCATTGGAATGTATTTCACAGCCAGGAGAATATGGTGTCAATAAAGCTGATCTTAAACGAGATTTATAGTACACAGCATCCACATTGCCATTACATTCAGGACCAGGAGATGAGTTAAGAGCGTGTAACGTATTTGCAGAAGGACGAACAGATATCAAGTTGCCTGAGAAACTATCCTGACTTGAGTTGTCCATACAAACGTCATCTATGGTGAAATAGAGGTAACTATAAATCAGAGCTTTGGGAAATGAATTTTAACACAAATAATACAGGCATTATGATGAAATGCACGCAATTGTGTGGTTATCATCAAAATACTTCGAACATATTACAAAATATCAATACGTAAACAGAGACCCATGATAAAAGACATTGATTCTATTCAGTATACCGACGAGAGAGTACTACACACCCCAAGGACAGTCAATTTTAGCAGAGCAAAACTGGAATCACTACAACTAATCAAGTTAACCACTAAAGCTGTCAGTCGTGTATACTGAGATAGCTGACAACTACTTGGTAAGGTTTCACACTCTACATGTACTACAACACACTAAAGCTTAATCGTATTATAGATGATAAACAGATGTGGACGTATAAGCACAGTAGTAAAACAGTGAAATAATTCGAATTAAGAAACCATCACAAACAAAGTTATACAAATTAACAAAAACACTAACGCATACCACTTGTATTTGATAGTCCATCAGGTTCATCTCCTGTTCCTCCCACTAGTGATGATTCTGACAATTGGCTAACGCCTGAAGCAGCTGTAAGTATACGATAGTGATTTGGCGAAACGTTTGAAGAAATACAATCTGATCTCAGGTGTGACGTATCACAGTGCTTCCAGTTACTAGGATGATATATGAACGCGGGATCATCATCTTGATAACTCAGAGTTATTGATTTTGAAGACTAACAAGGAAATTAGAGGAGAAACATGAAGTTTTCTTGTGTAAAATAGATAAATTATGTTATGAATGTCAAGCATTTAGCTAATGATAACTTTAGAGCAATTATCAGTTTTATTTTTGTTAAACAAGCAAAGATAAATGCACACTATATAAAACTTTACACACACACACAGGTGTACAAATGTAAATCTGCCCGTAACACTAAACTTCGTATGGAAAATTGAAGATGAACCCGGGAAAAAAGAAGGCATGTAAATGAAACTACTATAAGCTGTTGTAACAACACAAGAAAACAGGGACGAAGACATATAGTGATCACACTCCTAATAGTGAGAAATAAAATAAGTGTACCGTGGTCTTCAGTCAAATCCAGTATTTTACCTGTCTTAACTGACTGTCTTAAAAACACAGTAGTAGCATTAATTCGAGCTGCCACAAATTTAAGAAAGCTAATACGAAAGTAAAGAAAAAAGCAACAGAACTACAATGAACGGGGGTGTACCGCAAACATAACTTTATAAAGACTATTGGAAACTTCCCAAATCTGGAAGCTGACAATGAGTGAAGATATCTGCATTAATGTACACGAGGCTGAGCCATGTCAAAAAGACGCCAACGACTGGTCTTTAACGTCTCGATGACCTCAGTCCATACCTCCGTTTGTGACTCTGACTAAAAGTGAATGACTTCATAGATTGATGCCATGTTTCGTCTAACTCTTTCCCAGACTAAACGAACTTCAACTGACACTGTTTTTGGCGGTCGCCTGATACACGATACACAAGGCCGATAACATAATCGGTAATACGTAGTAGCCTTGTCCATCGACTCACTTTTCTTACCTAATTTATTACACCTAATGTCGATACTGACTACCATGCTGCTGCATTTAAAGCAGAAGAATGAACCAAGGTGCCTACAGTGAAAACCTGTTAATATTTTCATATCTTTTACTTTCACCAGGCAATTTTTTCACCTATAGAGCAGAGCAGGGCGGACTGCTGAGAGGTATATGCACTACTTGGTGAGTAACAGAATATCACTTCCTGCTTTTTAATCTCCCTAGGTTTTTAGTTGTGCTGACAAGCGTGAAGTTACTTGGATCAGTTCGCCACAACACCACCCATAAGTATATAAAATACTTCAGTGTATTGAGATCCGATTGCTATGATTGCAGGTATCTGAACAATTCCCACAAGAACTGATAAGCTAGAGAACCATTGGATTACCTGCTATCATCATTTGCTTATAATCAAGCGAATATGTATGATAAAAAATTTGACTAAACATGCTACATAATTCAAACGTGGTTACGCATAACCTAGTAGTTGACGTTAATGTTTAAACTGACAGACAATACGGCCCTTAAACTATCACGTTTGGCCACTGGTCTAGTAGTGTAGAGAAACAATGATATCTAACTTGCTGTTGAAGATCTGAAACGTTTTGCGGCATCAGTAATAGATTCATTCACCTAAATAGTCATTAATAAGTCCAAAAATACCACATAAGGCTTCGGGTATCCAAGAGAGAACTGGATTACCCGCTTGACTGACTTGCTGAATGAATTTCGAGAGATAATGCCACTCAGTGACCCGAGGTGTCATAAATATATGACGAAATCGGAATCCGCCAGGAACACATTGAATATCATTCTTTTCTAACTGAGAAATGAATACAGGTTGACAAATGCTCCTCTAAAAGTATTTGGAGAGAATGTCTATGTATCTCTGAAGTAACTAAGAAATTTCCTTTTTTAATTGGTACTAAATTACTTTATGCAACGCACTCTAATAAAGAGCATTAGCAGACAAACTTCTTGCAGCTGTTTGGAATACAGCTTCTGCGGAAGTGGTTCACAAATTACTATGAATAAATGTTTCAACTCGAATGGCACCGACAAAAATATATTGCCAGTGCAATAAACTTGAAGTATTTGATATCCTCACACACATTACTATGATCCGCTAACATAGTCTTGAATTTTCGTAATACCTGCTTTCTATTTCGCTTAATTTATGACCTCAGTAATCACTTTGAAAGGTGCAGTTTTACAGAATTCCAAAATAAGTCTAGATATTGGAATCAGTAACACTTTTGCATGTGATCTATTACAATGCTCTGACTGAAACTGACTGAAATCAGTAAGTCTTTACTGATGGAATATTCATCCATAACAGAATATATAGGGAAAATAAAATGAGATAGTGATAGTGAGCTGAATTGTTTTCGAATAGTGTAAACTGGGGTAGAAAATATTTTTGGTGAACGAATACACTTTTAATCCTGGAACAACATACAGAACATATTTATTACAGCCAATATGCTACATGTCAAACAAAGAATCTGCACTACCGTATATAATCCCAGTAAGAATACATTTACTTACATGATTTTAAAATTTAACGACTCGACAAAGCAGTTGTCCAAGTAGTCGCTAAGTATGATGTGGGATCTTAAGTCTCAGAAAATGCTACTGATAAATAATTACTTACAAAGATTATTATATTTTACCTTGTCAGATTGAATCCTATTATTTTGATCTAACACCTTTTGAATTTGTACATTTTTTAATTGACTTTGAAGCACTGTACTAGTCTGGCAGATTTTCCAGTGCATCACCCCAAAATAGAGATTGAAATGACCAACTTCACCTGTCTAGAAAACCTCACTAATGTTATCTCTGAACGAACGAGAACAGATCGCTTGTCTTTCAACTACTTTCTGTCTGTCTGTCCGGATTCAACATAGAACTTGGCCCCGAAGTGCAGCAGTTCGAGTTGCCACGTTCGAAATAGCACACAAGGTGGACAAGAAGATGAGTGAAGAGAATCAATAGAGTTTTGACAAGTATAAGAGTGAAATTACTTTATTCATTAATGGTAGTATTTCTAACACTCAGGAGGCGATACAGCGTGATCACCTGTTAAAATAGTATGCTTGTGTATATGAGTGTATTTAGCTACCACTGCCAGCAGATAAATTACCCCAGTGTACGTTAGCCCAGGGTAGAAAACAATAAGTTTACATGAACAGGGACTCTGATCTTGATCATGTAAAGAACGTAGGTTTCCAAATTATGATTCGTAATACAACCTAAAATTAAGATTGTGCTTTATGGTGATGAACTAACTGACCAACAAATAAATTCAGGGTTTCGCACACAGGTGCATCAGTTCACGTGGCTGCAGCTGAAACTTATTGATACTACTACAGAGAAAGACGAGCGTGGCGAAGAGAAAATTGAAATGGGAATTAGTGAAGATTTTCAGAATCTGGAAGAGAATAAGTGAACACATAGCCCTGAGTGTGACATTACAACTGAATTATAAACAACTTGACTCCTACTTCATTATCATCTCAAGACAATGCAAGATAGTTTGGTGGAAGTTGCTTTGCTGAAGACCTTAGGATGAGAAGGATAAATATCCATAGACTGTGACAAGGCTAAAAATTGTTGAAAATGGAGCAATATGTTCACTTTTTATCACCTTCCGAACTCTGAAGTATGACGCCAGGTCCCCTGTTGACAGCTTTTAGGCATAAAGCATCGAATAAGGTGGTACGAACTTGATACACTACAAAACAGTTTTTCAAATCAATTTAAGCTATCACAGCCTGATAGGAAAAGTAAAAAGATATGATGGAAGCTTGCATTATTGTCTCTATTCGGTGATGAGTAAATGGTAATAACGAGGAAATATCTGGTTTAATATTCAACATGAATCCGTTTACATATTCAGCACTATTTCAGTAAGTTAAACAGCCTGTATTAATTCCTGCAGAATCAGTCTTCTTTAGAGATGGCTTGCAAGTTTCAGTTTGCTTTTAGTCTATGTAGACTACTGTTATTTAAACCGTGCTTCATGAATGTGATAGGTCGCTTAGAATGGATCTCGATGTTAAGTCCGGCTTATGTGAACTTTCTGTCATACTGCTAAGCATAACATATCATGTACTAAAGGCTCTACACCTGATAAACTAGGTTCACTTTTAAAAACCAACTTTTGAGGTAAATCTTCATAAATTTCATACAGGAACTTTTTAAAGTAGTGAAAAAGCACCATTGAGACAATGCATATATAAGTCTCAGTTATGTAAAAACTAATTATTTGTCAAACATTCTTTAAAAGATACTTACATTTGCATTGTGACCAGATCCAAATGCCGTTTGGAAATCACTGACTTTTTGGCATCCTGACATTTGAATGAGATTCGCAAGCTCTACTTGGATAGTTGAAGCACTAAAAACAATGAAGTCCTGAGATACAACCTACATATTATTATCCAGAGTTGTTTCAGCGTCAGTTTGTTCTCCAGAATTTAGCCAATCGACAAACTGGCTCACACTAATATTACGGAGTGCATCAGCTGTGTCATAGCCACCTTTATAACAAATAATTTAGAAAATCCTTAATGAATACCTTTACTGTACAGTTTCTTCTCTAATATTTCTGCGGCTCTCAGAAGGGCATCTATATTCCCTACGTCCCCACTGTCGACAGATGCCATGGCCAAATTCTCAGCTGGGCCAGGTGCGGACAAAATATAAGCCCGCAACCTTGAGAGCCTAATGATGACCTACACACCAGCCAATGACATCCCAAGCTCCAGGCTAACGTGACCTAAGGTCGATGCCATAACGATGACCTAGATATGTGACTGCATCCTTAGTCCTTGAATTTTACATAAGTTAAACGATAAAACTAATGGAGTTTTAGAATAAAAATATAAGTTTTTCAGAAGCCTCATGTAAGTTTTCCTCGCCCTACAAGAAAGATTTCATATTTCTATATAGTTTTTAAATCACAAAAAGCACATTAGAAGACAAAGTATACAATTAGACCTAAATCAGTGGGTTTTCGAGTGGTAAAGACTCAGCAGGCGGTATTACTGATACTGGGGTTCGTGAACCCAGTGAAGTTACATGATTTCATCCATGCTGGGTATATTTATGTAAGGATTGGTGGAGCCCTTATTCATAATCTGTGGAATTGCATTGTGCAATTAGCTAATGGACTAGTGTGTAGTTTACTCTGTTAGAAAATGCGGACCGATAACATAACTTCAACAGTAAAACCTGTATGCCATAATCGTAGTTGCTAAAATCTAATATCCTTTTTATGAGCTAGTGCAAACCAAAATGGTTTCTTCGTGCTAGGCTCTTGTTTGTAGGGTAAAGGTTCCTGGTCTTCGGTAAACTTCTGCGACCACACCTCTTTTCTAGTTAGTTTAATACGTCATGTTGGTTGGTCTAAGCTTTTACTTACTGCTGTTAGTGTCTACTGTTACACTCACCTACCACTCACTGCACGGTGAGGTCTTGAGCATTATTCGTCAATTACCTTCACAAAGATTTGAGCGGTTCGTGATGCAGATTAATTTTAGTTGTAGATGTAAAGCCTTGAATGATTTTTAGGTGCATCTCGAGACAAACGAACGCCAACTGAATGAGTCACTGAAAACCACTGAGTGTGGAGAAATATCTTGACTTCTTTAGGTATTTACAGTAGTTCACATCCCTGATGCCTCAACAGACCGAGATCAGTGTCGTCACTTTCACAACCGCAAGTTCACTGAAGACACAATTTGTACATCTCTGCTTATGCTCACCGACTATCTTAGTATATGTGTTGAACTGATTCGTGCAGCTGACCTCAGGGGATGAACACAACTGGCATAATCTGATCTAGTAAAAAGATATGAACTTCATGAATGATCTGTACCCCATGTTGCAAAAAGACTGACAAACGAGAAGCAAGAAGTTTCTCAGAAGGAACGGCGAAATTGGAAGTTAAGGTATGCACACAGAGGTGAAGATACCTGATCTTCCAAAAAAACAGGAAAACCACAATCGACAGAAGAAGCCTGGGCATTCAGCATTAAAAAGACAACTAATTCCCAGAAAACACATTTTTGCAGTATCTGCTTGCAGCCCAAAAAAATGTAATTTGCAGTTAGGGATGATTGGTGGGGATGTTAACTCTTCTCAAACCGTACCACTAGTGTCGGCTCACCATCGGGAAGAAAGCGGGCACAGTTTAATGCACAGGTAATTATTATTAACATTCAGTGCTTGTACAAACATAGGGCAAATGAAAGCGCCTACCCAAGTCTCCAAAATACCTTGGATTAAAAGTGACTTGTGCTATAAAGAATCCACTAAAAGGAGCAGGTAGTATTTCGATGGACACACGAGGACATGATATTGACACTATTTGTAAATGGGGTCATCTTGCCACATCTTGCCAGACCACAATTGAGCCTGATTAAGGAGCTTAAATACTTGAAACATTACTTCATCTCCCAAACTTACTGAATACTTATTAATGCTGGGTCTATCCTAAACAAACAACCGATTCTCAGGGCACACACGCTGGTTTATAAGCCCCGAATAATCATTTTACTGAATCCTGGTGTCACTCCAATATACCAAACGAAGAGATAAGCATCGGTGGGTACACACTCTCCATGTGACAGGAACAGTGGTAAGGGAGGAGGCTGCCTAGTGTACACTTGCTGTTGTACAGTTCGTAAATAGGGAACCCAATGGCATGCACGACACCCTATGGGTCAACGTACACTTCAAAAGTGCTACACTACTAATAGGATGTATTTACAGAGCACCTGGCACCTTTAGTGATTACGGGACAACTCAAAAATGTACTGGAGCAAGTATCCACTCTTCCACACGAGCATAAGATCATATGTGGAGACTTTAACCTAACCGAAATCACCTGGGATTTATTAAAAGGCCCAACTAAATATGGCAAGCTCTAAGGTACACTGGATATTTTGGGCTGGAAACAAACTGTCACTATCCCTACAAGAGGTGACAATGTACTAGACTTAATATTCTGTCACGATATAAGCCCCCTTTCAATCTTAGTGGGTTCTAAGTTTTCAGGTAGTGACCACAAAACAGTGATGTGTGCTCTGCCACTTCCACTGAGTAGCAATGCATCTCACACCTCCACTTCACAAGTAATATATGGGAACTACAGTAAGGCGAACTGGGCCTTAGTAGAATCAGTGCTAAGATCCTCCGAATGGGGCGAATACTTCACTACTGATGACCTCTCAAGAGCTCTGAGCATCTTCTACCAGAACTCAAACACATGCTTAGATGCTGCCATTCCACTCCAAACACTCAGAGTTTCTTCACATAAAACCAATGGATCGTACGAAACTGAAGAGACTCTTGAGAAGCTATTTCAAACACCACGGCTTCGGCACGCTGGGGATAGTACTTAACACTCTTAGCTGCATCTCACAAGCTCAAGATTTGTGCACGAGAAATGAAGAAGGCACCGCAGTAGTCAGCCCTGCTGGGGTGTATGCACTCGCAGAAATACTAAAGAAGCGATTGAATAGCAAAAATCACAGCATTTCTCTCCTCATAGACAAAGGTAGGCTATACACTGATTCCGCGGACATGTGTGAATTATTCAACCAAACATCTGCAGCTAACTACCTTAAGCCTAGAGTCCTATTACTCCGCATACACCGTGCTACTAATATGGCAAAATCTATACGTCTTCTCACACCAAAACAAATCAGTGCCGCTGAGTTCACTTATGCTAACATTATCCAAGCCATTAAAACCCTCAACAGCTCCAAAGGTTTCGGCACTGACGGTATATCATCGTATTTCCATAAATATGATGGCCGTGGCATTCCCATACCACCGCTCAAAACCTTCACAATGTCCTTAGAAACGCAACCTATCCGGATAGATGGAAAATAACATCTATTATACCTAAACACAAATACTGTTCGAAAACAGGAGTCAACAATTACAGGCCAATCAACATCACACCTATAGCATCTAGAATTATGGAGAGACTAGTTAAAGATAACACACTCAATCACATGCTTAGCCGCAATACTGCAAGTCCAGACCAATATGGAATCCCAAAATCCATATCATGTTCAACCTGTCGCCTAGACTTCTTTAATTTTGTGACCAGTAGTCGTGACAGACGACAACTAGTACTCATCACCTACTATGACATTTTTAAGGCATTTGACTGTACGGACCATTTTCTACTGATACATAAGCTGAACTCCTTAGGAATACGTGACCTACTATTAGGACGGCCTAAATCATTCCTTAGTATTAGATCCCGAATATTTAAACTTAGGTCTGAGACTTCAAAACCTGGCTGATCACTTCTGGTGTAGTTCAAGGTAGCGTCATTGGGCCGCTCCTATTTGCACTTTATATCAAAGACATATGCGCTTGTTTCTCACGCGGGAAACCATTCATCTGTGCAGATGACCTAAAAGCAGCTTACACATTACAGCGCGATGACCTAGGGTACTTCCAGAATATCGTACAGAATGAATTAGATAAAGTGACTACCTGGTCATCTTTATGAATTCCACAATTCAGTCTGAACAAATGTGGTTGGATATGCTTCAGTGCATCCTCAGTCGACATAGAATTAACGCTTCAATCTGCTTACCTACCCAGATTCCAAAGTGTCGTTGACTTGGACCTAAGGTACTCTAGTGACCTAACATTTTCTAAGCAAGTGGCATCACAAACTCGAAAGCCGGGGACTTTCACGACAATGAAGTCAAGCTCATTCTATACAAAATAAGTGTAAGGACACTACTAGAATACCGTCCATTTGTTATTAGCAGCACTCGCGTATGTGAAAAGCTGAGGATGGAATATATCCAACGATACTTCACATCCAAAGTACTTGGATATGATTGCAAGAAAAACTACATTCCAAGGTGTAGTCTCTAAATCCTGACCCACTTTGGATGAGACGACTTATTATAAAACTAATATTCTTCTTTAAGTTCTTACATAAAATGTCATTCTCAGAAAATTACATGGTATATATTTCGTATAAATGGGTAGGTTTGCAATAAATGCGTGCCATTTTTACAGGCACAGTCAGTTGTTATAAATTGCGCTTATCAAGGGTTTAAACTGTTGAATTATAGTACAAGCAATCAGAACAGGTTCATATGAGTGTTTAATTGTAAGCCCTCACTAAGGTCACCATCAAGGTTGGGCGCCAACCCAAAGTCCATTCCGTTTTCTACAGTTCTTACGGAAGGCTGCTACGAACTGCGAAACCAAACTTGCAGTGACAAGGAATCATCACTCCACGAAAGCTTCTTCACAGTCATGTATTCTAAAATATGGAACAGTTTGCCCCTAGAAGTCAGAACCTGCGCCTGGTTTCTGAGTATCATACTCTCCCTATACAGACTGTTTCATTCCACTGATTACATTAACAAACTGATTATTTCTAGAACAAACCAATTTCCAGAATTCTATAGTACCCGAAGAACGCGTAGAACTTAACTTATTACTCCGCATTAACAATAAACAAACTAGCCAAATAGATGTATAGAAAGACTAAGGGAATTTAGGTATATGGGTTTACTAGACGTCAATGTAAAATGAATATTAACACGCATGTACACTGGCATTGAAGTTCTGCCCGTGTCCACATCCTTTTTTCTGCTACTTTGCTGCCCCTCTCTTCTCTTCTGTTTGCCTTGTAGCGGAAGTTGCACAGATCTACAGTAAGGCTGAAGTTGAACAGGACTTGAAGAAACTTAATTATACATGCCAAATCGTCCCTCAAGCTATGTAACTCAACATCCCGAAAAACTCCCATTTCACCATATCATGACGCTGAATAACGTCCGATATGAACGGCATCCAAGACCTAAAATGAAGATGCGACTGATTTACAAACAGTTTCCTATATCCAAATCAACTTTATCGCATAGAACACCATGCAGCTACAAATGCCGGCTGAACTGGGCGCAATAAAACAAGCCTGCATGGCTACGGCCGATATTCGTCTGCATGTAGTACAATTCACTTCTCATTTTGCCTACGACTAAAATGCTGAGAAAATGACACAAATTTATTACACATTTTAATTTGGTACTCAATTTCGCTATAAATCAAGGAAAAGATTCGATGCAGTACACAACAAAGTTATATGGGAGAATTGACTTAAAGCTTTATTTTTTCCCAAGTATTTGTGATCCATCCAACGCATACTTGGGTTTTTTGGTAATGCGAAGACAATATCTCTATATTTCTTAATGTGCACCACTGAATGGCTGGTTAACAGACTGTTCCCACAAACTAAAGACAAAAACGACGGCGACCATGTAAATTCGCCATTAACCAAATTTGTGATTTAAATAATACTTATCCATGCCTGTACATTTGGTACGTTCCGACACAGATAGGAATAAATATATCATCGTTGTCGAAATAATCCCGAGGCCACCTATCGAAAGCGCTTATAAGTTAGGGACACGGAAGTTACTTTTAAGCATGCATTTCGTGATCACGCTGGTGAGCAAGTGAAGCGGGAAAGCCTAATCAAGCACCCAGAATCACACTCATCCTTGAACTTGTTCAAACCCGTCCACGGTGCTACTTCATATGGCATTAGCTCAGTGATTGGTGAATTGTAAGGCCAATAACAAGGAGGGGAGTAAAAAAATATAACGAGCGAATACGAATTGCTAATCTCAAACCTAGACAACTGCCATCTAATGCAGATGGTAGCTTTTTATACGGCGACCCAATTGGAGACTCGCCCAGGAACCACGAAAAGAAGTTATGAGAAGAGTCTTTTCCAGAAAATGTCATCCTTTATCGCGCTTTGGAATAAAAGCTTTATTTACGGTTATCTGTGCAAGACATATCAAGCTTAACCTACAGTGCAACGCGTAGAAAAGGGAAATGGAATGAACAACATGCTTGAAGAAGATAAAAAACACGTAATGCCACCCTTAGGAACACTCTTACCTGATTACTTGTTTCGTCCGTTTTCGCGTGAGCTTGATAGGTCTGTTACCAAACTTCGAGGAATTCACTTACCTGATGGGTTCACTGGGTTCCCTTGAGCCCCATCGTCTATTAACATCGCGAGAAAAACTGCAGCAAAGGCGTTTCTTCAACAATGAATACCGTGCCCATGATGCCTACAATAGTGACAATAACTGACGGAGAGGGATTCAAGTCTGAGGTTTGATAGAACTCCTTCACTGAAATCCGAGGGCTGCATTAACGTCTTACTGCAACAAAACTAGCTGTAACAGGCATCGTGCAAATAACCTTTGTCTTCGTGAGAACCGAAACTAAACCAAACTGTCTCGAGGAGACCCGACCAGATCCAAAACGAACCAAACAGTTCTAATTACAGTTGACTAAATTCAAAACAATACCAAATAGTTCCAAACAGAATTGTACTGATAACAGAATATTGAAGATGTGGTAGATTACTGTTCTTTCAAGCAAAATGTATCAGGTAAACATGGTGCAAAAATTAGGATATGAGGTTATCTGGCGTCCAAATACAAAGAGCACAGTAGATGAACCAAAAATTAGTTAGCAATAAGCAAAATGTCAATTCAAATGAAGCACCAACTGTCTAATTAACAGGAAATTCGAAATGGTATCTAAAGTACAACTTTGGTGTTCACAGATGGAATATTAGACGCAACACTAACTGAATATAATTCTTTCCAGTGACAATGCAAATTAACCTGATCTCACTCAATACAGGTGCTTGATGGCCAGCGACTGAATCGGTATTCGGAATCATCCTGAGACTCCCCGGAGAGTTAGGCAGTCCTATTGCTGGTCAGAACAAACTTAACCAGGCCGCATATGTTGATAGGCTTTAGTTATGAATGGTTAAATAAGGGCCGATTTCCTCAGCAGAATAGTCAGTAGTCGTATAACCAAAGACTTTGACCTCCGTTCCTATGTACGGGTGAGATGTGATAGAATACAAACACCACTCAGTGCATCATGAGAAGGACCCTTGAAAGACTCGACAAGGCACCTGAAATCCTTTTGAATCAGCAAAGCTGAGAGAAAGAAACCTATCTAGATAGCGATTCTCCTTACATGATGACAGAAAAGCCTCCCGGAGCAACAGTCGACAGCGTGGGAAGTAGCGCAAAAGCTTTTAAGACTGGTAATCGAGTTAATTGGATGAAAACTTTACCTTGTTAAAATTACCAGACAAACTACGAAACAAATAACTCGCCAACTAAATAAACCAAAATCGATATGTCTACCCGATATCTTTTAGGAACAACCACATGTGTGTTTTCAAAAATAGCGACAAATACCAATAGAAATACGCGTAAAGTATTATCTTACTTTCAAAGCGAACACATATAATTTGTTTTTTAAAGACGTGTTACGCTGAGATGCAGTTTAGTTAACTGTCAACTGTGAAATTTCGGGATCGTAGATAGGAGTAAATCTATTATTATTCCCTCTTAAATGAACTGATGCAGCAGTAAACGAAGAAGTTTAGCATGTTGTTGTACCGGTGGGCAAACTGACGGTTCCTGTGTGTACACCTTTCCTCTGCAAAATCAAGTTTTCTTTCATAGTTTGCCTCAGTGGAGGGGGTAAATCAAAAACGAAATTCCACTAAGGATGATACGAATAAGTCCAGGTCCACGGAGTTTAGGGCGATTTTTATCTATGTAGTGTTAGTAGCACAATATGTTATATCATTCTGTGGTGAGAGCTGGCTGCTAGCCAAAGTTGGTAGACAGTAATTGACGTCAATGTTTATGTCCCCAATATTGGTGGTGAGAAAATGAGAACAAAGGCTTTGCGTAGGCGGATACAGTTAGCATATGGATGATCTGACACAGTCACTAAGAGATGCTAGGTTAACTTTCTGTGAGAAACAGCCAACCAAAAGACTGTATTTTCTACTAACAATAATCTACAATAATGTAAATTAAAATCTATAAATATGTGTTGATTTTCCTTAATAAACTATCTGTTGCCTGGCCCTTGTCTTCTGTTGTTACAATTCTACAAACATATTCTTTCCTTTGTTTTATGGACTCGATAAACCAGACTTCATGTAAAGACGATACTGGTCTATATATGTATGTATCCATATACCCAGTAGGCAACTAGATGACCTACGTAGTAGTACTGGTACACAGTGCATGTTCATTGTTATTATACGCGCCACTACATTTGCACAATAATGCTGGCGAAACCCTTGCAACTGCTCTGTATTATTATTATTGTTTCCTTTAATTCCTAGAGGAACATAGGGCTTCAGCCGGGCGTCTCCATTGCGTTCGGTTCTCTGCTAAAGTTTTCACCTGGCTCCAAGTCTGCCCACACGTTTTCATCTCCTATTCACATAACCTCCTCCAAGTCACCTTTGATGACGACCAACTCGCCGCTTCCCTTTCGGTTGGGTTCCACTCGAGCAATGGCTTGTCTAGTGATGTCACTTGATGGTTTGTTTCCTCAGAGTATGGCCAATCCATCTCCATTTCTTCCTGCCTATTTGTTTCACAATCGGTTCCTGCTAGGTTGGTTCCCTCCCAGAGATCCCTCTCTGTTGCTGATCTTTTCTGGCCGGCCATCTGATCTTGAGTATTGAGCGAAGACAACTGTTAATGAAGGTCTGTAGTTTGTTTGAGATGCTCTTTATGACGCGCAGTGCAAGCCACTGATCCGTATAGTAGCACTGACTGACTTCACATTGGAGTTGAAAATCCGAATCTTATCTTCGTTTTGATGCTGAGTGTTGTTGACCTCCACACAGACTTGAGAGTAGTGAAAGCTTGTCTTGCTTTTCCTATTCTTGCTTTGATATCCTCGTCAGTTCCATCGGCCTGTAGTTGAAACGATGCTTCCCAGGTAGGTAAAAGAGGTTGTTTCTTTCAGGTTCCTCCCATTTATGCTGATTATTGTCTGTTGTTGTTGCTGTTGGTGTTGTCCAGGAATCTTCATTACCTCTGTTTTCTCTATGTTCACCTGAATTCCTATCTTTGATGCTTCTTCTGCCAACTTGTTGCTTTTCGCTTGCATATCTTCCACTTTGTGGGAAATCAGTATATTGTCTCATTCAAGATACAGTGTGTAAGTACAGAAATGGTGAACCACTCATTTTCACGCCCATTTCATAAATTATTCTATTTAGCCGTGTCACACAAGGGTACCAAAGAACTTCGACAAATTAGCTGTACCTTTTAAGATCATTTTGTTCATCTGTGAGTACTGAGATACAGTGTGGCAGAGAGATTTTCAAAGGACAAGGGCTAGGCGACTACGTTTTTCTGTGACCGAGTATTTTGACACTCTCTTCATAACATCGTTATGTTATTTTGGCTCAGGTATAGCCGGATAGATGGCTACACAGCAATCATGAGCGCTATTTGTGGTTAAAGCCAACCGGAAGCGAGCTTGAAGTCATTCGAGCAGCCTGAGTAGTTTCCTGCAATAGCTAAGTAAGTAAGCGCAGAAACAACTCTCGAGTTTGTATTCACACCACTGAAACTGACTCCACCTTTCGAAATCGTTCAACCTATCTGGCCGTATTACTACGTCAATAGGGTTTAGAAACATCAGAAGTCTCACAGAATACTACTAAGACAGAAGCGGACTATAATGTTGTGATTATACGCATTTGAGTGATAACAAGAAAAACTGGAAAAATTGGCTCAGTATTCATAATTCATGTGTCAGTTATCACTAACAAGTTTACATATGTCTCCATATATATAACAAGACCTTACACTCACAATTAACCTGTGCTCACGTAATCATCTAGACCATCATATGTTATGGCAGGAACATTTACGTTTGTAGCCTTAGTCAGTTGTGCTATTTATAGCTTTTACATTCCATCAACGCATGCTTGACAGAATTAACTGGGCAGCCAAAATTTGAAAAATTTGTCAACAATTAGTTACAAACTTATGATGCCCGTGAGCCAGTAATCCAACGTAGATGTTTGTTTTTATAATCAGTTATGGAACCTGCGGAAACCACTGATTTAGTTTTTATTACACTTGCCATCCACAAAAGGCCTCTAAATGTAGTTTTACTTTTTATTTGTCAGACCACACCATTTCGCTGCAAACTGTGACTCGTGGGAGTGTTAACTAAGAACATGCTCTCATATTTGATTACTACTTATATCATTTATTTATTCTTTGTGGGGACAGTGAGGTATTGTTCAGAGACCCAGCTAGCAATGATTTCGGGCGCACTGCAGAATGATGGGGGCACTTAAATAAACGATCATTGGCTAGAAATCAACCAGTGGCGGTAACCCATATGTACTTCCTCAACCAATGACAGCTAACTTTGCTTAACTGCGTTACAATGAATCCGAATTAGTCATTGATAACACATAAATTTAAATAATAGGCTTCTCTATATAAGTAATCAATGAAACATACTCTTTACTTTCTGAATACATCCTAATAAACCTTTTCTTCAGAAGTCTTTTGCTGGACTGGAATCCTTGTTGGAAAAGAAGCGGTTACATTCACAGTTTGTATTTCCACTGTGGCGAGTAACCTGCGTGCTTCCTGGTTTACGAATTTTTTTAAAGTCATCCATTGTATACTTCTATGTTTTATATTAGAACTATTAATGTACTATAAGAACTGACACCGCTTTTCGCAGCCAAACGTTGCAATATCACCATAAGGGCAATCTCCTTTCGAGAGACTCCGTGTAGACAAGATCACTGTTTTTCCTCTAGGCAGCATGCATCTCATATATTTAGGTGTAGCTCGAAAGTTGATTGGCCTGTGAGAAGTAATGGCTACAGATGGGCAAGATGGTGTGAATGATACTATTTTAAACACTGTTAACTCTCGACCACTTAGCTAACATAAGTTGAATCCTTCTGAATTCCAACGTAAGTGTCGAACCTTAGACGAGGTTGACCGTTGGAAAGCACAGGAGTGCCGGCTGCTTCTTTTATATTTAGGAGTCGCATACTTGAAAGACGTATAACCACCTTGCTTTTATGAAAATTTTACCAATTTATTCCTAGCCTGGTACGTCTTACGTCATCCAACTCATTATTCGTATTACCTAGATGACGTGAAAAATTTATTCATGAAATTCGTAGGGAAGTTTACGTCATTATTTGGGGGAGGATAACATGGTGTGCAATGTCCATGGTTTACTGCATGTATGTGAGGATCTACGACAGCACGGACCACTAGACACTTTCCCATGCCTCCCGTTTGAGTCTAACATACGTTTCCTTCAGACTTTAGTCACAGGTCCCAATAACTCAGCAGTCCAAATAGATAGACGTCTAGAAGAAACATGCTTAGTGGAAGCTGACTCGACCAAAATGGAGATTGCTACTAATGCATCTGTAAACGTGTCTAAGCAGACTTCCACTTTTTCCTGTTTTAAACTAAGGTCATTTCCTCCTGACAATTCCTTTTTGGTGGGCAATACACCGGGAGATACTTCTGAAAGACTTGAAAGACTTCCTTTCCTCCTATCTCCCTATTTTCGCATCTAATGGTAGTACATTATTTGCAGATGACTAAGCAGTTCATGGTAGTCAAGGTCCCTGCCAGTGATAAGATTTTGGTAGCTAGCGAGGTGTGGGCTACTGGTAAGTCATTGATCATCCCACGGTCGTATTCATGTGCTGAAGTCATGGGACATGCAGAGGCTGCCCAGGGTTCAACGACTTATGAGTTCCTTCCTTTGCGAGGCCACAGTAACGTCACATTTTTTTAATAATGTTCCTTTTCAGATAATTTTGAGGAGGCAGTTGCAGTGAAAACTGCATCGGAAATTTTGCGTGCATCACATAAGGGCTCGTTATCTGAGGATACAGAGCCTACAAGCCAACGCAGGGTAAACCGGTAAGCTGTTTTTCTTGACTGTGCTTCCCAGTGTTTCGAAACCGACAAGAAATGTTTTAGAGAATGCTGCCCCTTCAAACTATCCATCTCGGTTTTTGGTTGACAGAGAATTTTAGTTCGACACACCTTTTTTCCGAAAGCCACCCAATGTGAACACCAATGAAAGGTATATTACCGTTAGCTTAAAAATTTCATTTCATCTTCTCTTCTGTCGCTTCAGCATCTAATACCTACATTCCAATGTAAGTTCAATGCCATTTCAAATATTAATTGCAAGTGCCCGAGGACTGAGGAGACAGTTTCTTTCACATTTGGTAGTTTGGAAGAGTTATTGTCTTTACTTGAAAGCCAGTCACAAATGGATTCACGTCTCTCTGCAATTGAGGCTAAACTGTCGCGACTCAAAGTGGTCAACAGCATTGACCAGGATGTCTTCTGTCTGAATTCTGTTGAAGTCTTGAAGTTTTCAGGCAGATGGCAGTTGGACGGCGACTCTGTTACGTCATCCTTTGGGACGAAACTGTCCGACGAGGAATACCGTAGTAGTGTGTCTGCCGACCTTGGCACTTTGGTTGACAGAAGTGTCCAAACCTCCGTTGGTCGTATCATGAATGTTTTGCTGGAGTCGAAACACAGTTCACATTTTTCATGGGCTGCTACCAGGGAGAAGAAGTAATTCAAGGACACTAAAACGTGTAACCCTGTGATTCGCAAGTAAATTTTGTTTTCACTGTATTTTTTAGGAACTGTTAACAGTTACTACCAACAAGGCAGCGCTGATAAACTTAGCACAGTGGACGCCATCGTGACTTCCATTCAACGTTGGTTCCGTAACAGTCGCGACAGACTGAAGTCGAGAATGAGATAACGACGACGTTCCCCTTTGGTTGGTGTCTATTTTTTCCAAATTTTATTTCCAGATCACCACCGACGAAAACAAGGAGAACAGACCAGATGCAGGAAGCACACGGATGAATGTTTCTGGCGATTTATATGGTGTTTGACTTTTTTGATGTGTCAAAGCATTGTAAATTCATTTGCCAAGAATATTGAATAAATGTTTCATTAATGTCATCTGCTTTCTGATATCGTGAGCCATTGAGCTGCTGCCAGTTTGCTGTTTCTTGAGACGAGCTGTGTACAAAATAGATTTGCCTCTATGTTGGTTGTCGACTAATGATTCAATGCAGAACCGTAGGCGCGTAGTCCCAGGCTTTAGTCAGTCTTAGAAAGTTAGGGCTCATTGTAGAATATTTGGGGCAGACTTCTGTAAATGTTTGGGCAGACTTCGAGCTCATTGCCGAATGGTCGGGGCAGGCATAGGGGCCTTGTCCCACGTTAGTATGTGTGCCCGAAGAAAGAGCTAGCTGGGGAGCAGGAAAATTGCAGTTTTCTTTAACTAGCGTCTCTCTCCCTTTTTCAAGTTACGTAGGTCCTGTGACACAGGAGGGTAGAATTCTGCTTGTCAGCCGGAGTCAAATAAAATTCTGTCAAACCGACGCGGTATTTGATAGCCCACGCCCGGCAGCTCCACAGATAGTTTCTTTCTCAACTCACCCAGGTTCTACCTGCTATCTCAGCATTTGGTTCTCGTCTCTTTGTGACAATTTGGACTTATAAGCCCAGCGTGATTACACCAGCCACTAGTCCAGTATAGAACTCACAAGCATCCAATCGGGATATATCAGGTAGTCATCCTCAAGTGACAAACGCTGATGTGGCATTTACTTGCAAATGAGAGGTGGACAGAACGGTCAATTTCTACCATGAAGACGTTCATGAAATAAAATTACAATTTCGATGTCTAGAAATATGATGGTTTCATCACTCACACCGTTGGTTCTGGCATATCTGTCAACTACGCGCACGAATCGTAATCTGAATAAAACTTCCTGGAAAAAAATATGTAAGACAGTCTCAGAATATTGTTGGCTTAGCGTAGCCTGAAGGAATAGTATAGAAAAAGCACAACCGATAAGTTCGGAATGAACGTTATCTTGACAGTAAAGCCAAATGGCATCGACTAACTGTTGTATTTAAGAGGGTAAACAAAATGTGGAGCAAGTGATGACGGTTCAGTAAGGCAGCTTGAACAGGAAGGACAGACAATGGAATACGTCTGTGGACGAAAACTTGACCATACTTCGTAAAATAATATAATATATATTTTCTGCGTAAACAGACCATTTTCACATTTCTTCACAGATGCTATCACATATTATATGGCTTCGTGATTCAAAATATCGACTAATGAGTATCATTTCTATGGTTCAAATAGCTGAATTATAACAATCTAACACAACATGGCTATATAAATGCTGAATTGCAAAGCCTTCGTTAAGGTTGAGTGGAAGTCCTAAATCTCCTTCCATTTTCCACGGACAATTTTAACCAACCGATAACCGACCAATATCCAGGTGAAAACCACATCCGAGCGAGTTTGAAATGTATTTCAAGGGGATAAAAATTTCCTTCACAATGTCTGCAGTAATATAAACTGCCAGTGGCTCTCCAAAGCAGTCAGTGTGCAGTTAAACACATTAGGATTTATCAGTACTTCAACAGTATTCCGCAGGAGGTCATTTTCAGTTCACAAGCAGTTATAAACCAAAAAAATGTCGGGATAATCTGTATAGTGTGAGAAATGAAGCATGCGGGATCTAAGATTTACCATCGAATGAAATGCAACCACCAGGATATATTCATTATTTCTTGAATTTTTCGGATTGATGGGAGCTTCGCAGTCAGTGATTAGGATTCGACTATCGGTATAAGGGTGATATTTGATATTTGGAGATATGCCACAAGAGAAAGTATGGAAGTTTCGCAAGGTCCTCAGATTCCTAGGTAAGCAACCTCAACCTATTCCATATAGACATACCAAGTATTTTCGGGATTTTTATGCTGTAGGGAATTAAAGCAACAGTTCACCAGCTGAAGTTACAGCACTACTCGAACCCAAGCCTAAAATTGCCAATCAAAAACAAATACAGTCAGTGGAAGTCCCTAGATGTAGCTCACAAAGACAGGTCAACTGAACCGACATACTTAGAGGAGTAGCTTGTGGGAAGTCTACAGAACGACAGAATATTCGAAGGCACAGAGCGATTAAAGGGTTCAGAAGAGTGAGACGGGAGACCAGGTATGAACCATATTCATGTCATCCTTGCAATGTTTGAGGCTCTATGTTGAATGGTATTGGGTGATGGATGTCTTTCCGTGTGTTGCGCTAGGTTTCCCAGCGTCACTTACTCACCACCGTGCTTTCAAAATCAAACGCTCAAAACTCATGACTCCATTCTGCAAAAATGTGCTTTGTCGGTCGATAATTTCGATAATCGTTTTGACCGAATTTCGTTTAAATGCTATCAGTACCGCCGTTCATCTACTGACGGTGAATCCTGCTTTCTTGCAATTCTTTGATATCCGTTACCATTTCCTTGGTTGACAGACAGTTCATGCTGACTTTGGATGAGATCATAACACTGCATGATTAAGGGGAGAGATGTTGTGCTTCTTGTGAGTTTCCACCACCATGGACCACTTGCTTGGGTCAAATCCACCAAGAGGATAACCTTCAAATCACCATTGATCTATTCTTGTCACGGTTGCCAGAGTTGAGGTAAGTGCAACCGGGTGGTTAATGCGTAGATAATACTAAGACAATAAAGAGACGTACAGCAGCCACACGCTTCTTCCGCGAAATTACACTTAGCTACTTTCTCTGTATAATTATAACACAGCCAAATGTTGTTAAAGGCCAACTGGCTCAGTGTCAAACAAACTTGCGAATTTTTTCTGCCCACACTGTCCATTATCGAAAGACGGAGCTACGATGTGGGTGCTGACTTTTCAATGCAACTGCCAAATGGCTTTCTGATACCTTGAACAAACCACGGTGAATCCGAATTACCTCTTCACAACCAGACTTATGAGAAAGTAAGACCATTCCTTCTGGACATAAACTTTCATCCAGCACTTTTAATCTGCTCCTTTTCTATTCATTTTTAGCCTTGTTTATCAAAATACCTCAATTAAACGCTTTCCATAATTTTTTGTATCAGCGCCACATAGGGAAAAAGAGTGAGAAAGTACTTCAAACTACGTTTTATCAACCAGCTCTTATTTGAGATATTCTCTATCTCATTCATAAATACCTGAAATCTCCAGTGATGCATACCTCCTTTCTCACTCGGTGAATTCAGTGGTCTAGTTACTCCTATGCGATTTTACAGAAAGCAAGTCGGTGGGTATTTAATACACAGTCATAAATCTCAAAATACCTTAGATACCTTTTCGTCTCCACATGTAAGCAGACTAAAATGCCTCCATGACTGCTGAGCTTTACTGTTAGTGTGGGTTCGAAAATAAGAAATCCCAGTAAGATTTGGGCAAATGAAGTAGTACAGCGGTATCAGTCATTCCGAAAATGCTAAAGGCTTGTGTTCTGCTCTGAAGTACTTGTCAAATTCTAAATGTGGTGTTTGATAAAACACGCCTATAGATTCTAGTTATCACCACCACACTGATGACGCGGCGTCTAGATTTCTCCATAGTTGGTACACAATGTGATGCGTCATAAATTTTATCCGTTTCTAGAACGTAAAGGAAATGAAACGATTACACAAGAATAACGATGCAAAACTCATTTAAAAAGATGAATCCTACCGAACATTACTGGCGGGCAGAACAAAGTGAAATATTATACATACAAATAAAACGATAGAATACGACAGCCATCCAAGGTCGACACCAACTGGTGGAGTTTTACATTAGTATAACCAGTGACCACGTGATTAGCATGACAGATAAGGTCAGGTCATATTGATTGGCTGGCTGTCATAAAATCCTTTTTTGCGATTAACATTTCGAGCAAATAGATGCGCACTCCAAAATTGTTGTTATACTTAAGTGCTGGAAAAATTAGATCAGAGTCGCCATGTGTTTAGTGAGTAGGGAATTTGTTCGCTGCACACTAAACACTTTCCACTTCTCCGTACGAGCACAGGCTTCACAAACAGAAATGAGAAAATGAGGGCAAAATTGGCAGACTTAATAAAGTGGTAGTGGGAAGTGCAGGAAGAAAGTATATTCTTCTCAATAGCGAGCACACTTTGTGGAAATGAAATATCAATATAGGCCTGTTTGTTCACGTAGGGATATGGTTAAGGGTGAAAGCAGTATTTGAACTGAAATTTGGATCTGAAAAAGATAAAAGCAACGGCAGATATAGGTTTTTCGCATGTTGGGTGGTGTTATTATCACCATTCCAACGTATATGTCAAATAAGTTGTTCCACTTCTTAATCTTTCACGAATACAAAATCTGAGTAGGGGAGATCAGTATTGGAGCGACCACAGAAGCATGAGTACAACTGATATTTTCTCTGTCTAGACTTATGCTTCGGAACAACAGAGGAACTAACGGTATCAGAGATGCGAATAATGTGAACCTGAAAACTGCAAAACTTTCGCTGACACTAAATTGACTGTTAAAAGGGCTCCAGTGAAATTATCAAATATTTTAAAAAGCATTACACTAAATTTTGTACACTGTACTACTATGTGGACGTTATTTTCTCGGAAAGATGACCGAACAC
Source organism: Trichobilharzia szidati (assembly GCA_944472155.2). NCBI lineage: Eukaryota > Metazoa > Platyhelminthes > Trematoda > Strigeidida > Schistosomatidae > Trichobilharzia > Trichobilharzia szidati. Next base: position 94,628,468 of record OX235273.1, read on the forward strand.
AGTTACTAAGGTTAAAGTAGACGCTTGAGACATAACTTTATAAGAAGCAGAAGGAATACTGTATGTTTAGAGTTCTGAGAAATCCTCAACTTCCACAAGGCTTATACAAACAAACGTTGTGTGGGATATGGAAGAAAGTATACGATCGTTTAGACCTTCCCGAAAGATCACACCTGAATTTCAAATGCAAGGTTGCAGCCACATGTGTGTGCTTGGCTCAAGAGACAAAATTAGATTCTGCAGAATGTGAAAATCTCTTGGATCAATAAAGCTAGCTGGTACACTAGGAAACCAGTTTGCTAAGCTGCTGGAGTGACTTTGAAGTCATTTCTGGTTGGTTTGGACTGGATATAACTCTCGCGGCTGATGTGTAGTTACCGATCCTGCTAGAAGTGAGCGTTGGCCACATTGTCTGCCGAATCTCTAGCCTAGCCCACCCAGCGTCGTGGCCAGGTGGCACTTAACACCTTCCAACTAGTACAAGGAGAAATTAACAATTACGGCTGCTGAAAGATACATTTATTGACGATGGTCTGAAGAAGCTGAAAAGGTATATGGCCCTACAAAATGAAGCCGTCAAGCTCCAGTCCTCTGGAAATTATACGGACCACCATTTCTTTCAATCAGCACGGATAAAAAATTGATCATTCACTGGGAAACGCTGATGATCATTTGAGTTGACGATCTTCTTTGATCACGCAGAATCTGATCTGGCATCACTGAAAATATATAGCGTAATTCCCTTATTGATGTCTTCCAAATGATTCTATCACAGTGGATGTATTCATGCTACTCCCTTACATGAGGTCTGGCAAGTGGCAAAGCCTTGGTCAACTGTAATGTTATGAGGCAGTGAAATTTGTTATTACTTGCATTCTCTTGTCTAATTCACATGGTTCTTTGTTGGGCTAGGGAATGAAGAGACGTCATCGAATGACCTACGTTTGGAGACAGCAACAGATAAATTGTGTCGACTAACTATCCAGCTAGTCTTACATATTTATTCATTAAGTTAATACAACAATTGCAAGTGGCAAGCTATTTACTCACATGAAAATATGTAACTTGCTGCTAGAACAGCAGCATGGCTTTACACCTGAGAGACATCGCCTAGAAAATGTACATTTAATCGCAGAAGCATAGGAAGAGGCTGTGGACGATAGTCTACTAGTTTCCTCTATGAAAAGGGATGTAGGTCTAAGATATTTACGTTGTCACACTTGGTATGTTGCATCTCACAATGACCAATATACTGGTGTAACTTCATGTTACTGTCCATTCGTATTTCTGTTAGGGCTTTGCATCAAAAGGTTCAAAAGCCGTTGTTAAAAGCAATACTAGTGGAATTCAGGTCCTATTGTAAGTTTACCAGTTGCTGGATATCGCTATCAAACTAATGACATCATTTCCTTCGTGAACTCTTACAAAAGCCAAAATTTCCAGAGTGATACGTGCGTTTTAGGTGAATACAGCCTTCTAAGTTTTAAATCCAACATTCTTTGAACTTCAATCAATTGAGAATTGAATGAACGTTGGATTTTCACATTTACCGCACTTCGTTCAAGGTTGCTCTCACCATGCAAACTGACGGTTGCGTGTATTGTGATTGTCACTAATATCTCATGGTAAGTTATTCATTCTTCCTGAAAATAAGCAGGATACAAATGTTACTAATGTTTCTAGGTTATCAACACCAAAGATAATATAATTTGGTCATACAGGACTCCGATAAGCACTAGTGAAATGCCGTACTCATTAACTAATTAATTAGAGCCTTAATGCTCTACGCATTACTATCACCTGCTAATATAGCAGAACTTGAAGTTGAAATATCACAACCTCAGCCCTTTTTGAGGGAAGAATGCTTAAGCACCTTCTGAGAACCTGATATAGTAACTAGCAGCGGAATATTTCAAGTTCCTCTCATCCCACAGGTTTCTTCACCGTTTCGTATTGTCCCCATCTAGACTTATGGAAGTGTTAGTGTCAAAATACATCAGGAATCGATTTTTTATCTCACGATGTCATCCTTTTACATACCGGTGCGTCTCCCGATAGTTGACTGGCACAAACTAAGGTGAAATACTAGTAACCTGTACTCTTTTTTAGCTAAGACAGATTCTGGAAGTGTAATTATTTATACGTATGTCACAAATAATGCAGTCTACTTTAAGCGTACAATTCGTATGAAGATACCTTGGAAAATATGTGTTGATGCTCGTGTATATTACCGTCTTTTAGACAACATAAGCTACCTCAAGATATTCGAAATAAGAAATTAATTTAACTTTATTACTATAGTTAGTTCTGCATATTGCTCACCATTACATAGAATTCGTGGCGTAATTCTCTAATTACGGTGGCGACTTTTCAAACATGCTAAATAGTTCATTTCTGCACCCGTAAGTAAATTTTCATTTGCAATGTAATATTGTGTTAGCACAATAATTGGAGAAAGTTGGAGAGATATGGATGAAAAAATAGCTGTTTGAAGTAGAGAGTTACATAATGGCTTCCGTGAGGTAATGAGCAGTATGTAGAGTGGACTATCTTTGGTAAGAAAATTGAATCAGTTTCTTACGTCGGATAGCTTGAGGTTTCTGCATGCTGAAATATCCCATCCAGAGGGCTATTTGGTGTTTAGGTTACTGAGATACTGAGACAGACGGGGTAGAAATACGACATCCGTGAATTTACGAAATGATTCTCATAATATAAGCGATTGCATTTATCGGTTGTCACCAATGAGGCAATTCTAATAAATAGATCTGTGCGCTAGACAGTGTGACTCCAAATTCGTAAGAGTACTGTGAATGTATGGTTTCCACATACTAAACTAATGTCTGTTATATCTCTTCTCGCACAAATGATCTTTGTCATTTATATTTATGTAATAATCGACTCCTGCTTATACGTTAAGTTTGTTGATACTGACGATATAAATTGTTTCAAGTTGTAATCTTTACACATTTGTGTACTTGTGTATATATCATATAGGTTGTTTACTGCTATGTCTTTTAAAGAGTTGTTTTAAATTTCCATTCTGTTTAAAAGGTGACTGGTTTTGAAAAGAATATTGACGGTGTACATTATGCTTGAAAAGCCCTGCACTTAAAAGAAGACAGACCCATCCCGATCCACCCCCAAACAAAGTCATTGTTAAAAAATGGTTCAGAGATATATACTGCGTAGACTAAGTGGTGCTCGGGAGGCACAAACACGAGAAAACCAGGCAGGTTTTAGGCCAGGAAGAGGGTGTATTGATCATATCTTCACCCTTCGACAGATTCTAGAACATGGGCATTCCTACCGGCGTCCGACAATCATTATATTTCTTGACCTAAAGGCGGCATTCGATTCTGTCGACCGAGAGGTTCTCTGGTGATGCTTGGCTGTAAAGGGAATGCCGAGAAAATACATTGCACTGATTAAGGCACTCTACTTGTACTCATGCAGCCAGGTGAGGGCTTATGGCGAGTTGTCATCTGAAGTGGTGACGACTAGTGGCGTCCGTCAAGGATGCCCATTATCCCCATTCCTATTCAACTTCATCATAGACGTACTAATGGACTTAACCCTAACACACTTCAGCGACTCAGGGATTGACTTGCTACCAGGGAATAATCTCGTCGACTTAGAATATGCGGACGATATAGTCCTTCTAGGCGAGGACTCTGACAAAATGCAGAGTCTACTGAACACCTTGAGCAGCAATCTTCGTATGTTTGGCATGCGATTCGCCCCTGTAAAATGTAAGGTGATGCTACAGGATTGGACTTCACCGACCCCTAGATTAGAAATAGGAAGTGAAGTGGTAGAGCACGTTGACCGCTTCACTTACTTGGGAAGTACCATCAGCCCCAACGGGTTGATCTCCGACGAAATCTCAGCACGAATACAGAGGGCTAGTTTCGCATATGCCAGTTTACGCCGTCTCTGGCGTAGACGTGATATCCGACTATTGACCAAAGGGCGTGTGTACTGCTCAGCAGTCCACTCCGTCCTCCTTTATGGCTGTGAGACCTGGCCATTGAGAGTGGAAGACATGAAAAGATTAGCTGTCTTTGATCATAGGTGTCTGCGTTCTATCTCCCGCATGAAGTGGTATAATAAGGTGAGCAATATTGAGGTTAGGCGTCGAGTGCTAGGTAAGGAGGGGAAATCAATCAACGAGGCTGTGAAATTACATCGACTGAGATGGTTAGGACATGTGTTACGTATGCCTAGTCATCGCCTTCCTCGACGGGCAATGTTGGCTGATATAGGGCCAGACTGGAAAAGAGCTAGAAGCGGTCAAACGAAAACATGGCACCAGTTAATGAAATCCACAACAGTTAGTCTAAGCCACGTAGGAAGGTGTACACTTCCTGGTTGGGGTCCTCGGGACGGTAAAAACCAATGGTTGGAAACAATTGGTGACACGGCTCAAAATCGTTCTCAGTGGCGCAGATGGCGACTTGAACTGCCGCACATATGTGCAAAGTTCTATGTCGAAAACCGACCGATCAGAGATATATAACCAGTCGAGAAATGTGGTAATGTGCTTTGCGAAACAGCATTAAGGCGTCTCCCCGGTTAGTGGTGCTATAGAACATTTTTGCACTGACCCTTACTTTAAGGTTAAGAGACGAAATGGTTGAATGGTTCAACTACCTTGTATACAAAAGACTCGTTTGGCGTTCACAAAGTGAGATGGTTAGGACGTGTGTTACGTATGCCTATCCATCGCCTTCCTTGACGGGCAATATTAGCTGACATAGGATTGGTCAGGTAGGAAAAGAGTTAGCCAGCGGTGGTCAAACCAAAACATGGCTTCATCAGTCAATGAAATCCACAACAGTTAGTTTAAGCCACTTAGGGAAGTGTAGACTTCCTGGTTGGAGTCCTCGGGGGGATAAACACCAATAGCTGGAGACAATTGGTGATATGGCTCAAAATCGTTCTCAATGGTTGGTGTAGATGTATCCACTCCTTGTGACTTATAATCTCCAATAAAACTATATTGTTCTTCGATATTACTATTTTTTCTGCCTCATATCTCTGTTTACTGTCTCTATTTTGCGTTTCTTTTTACTTTCCTCCCTTACTTTGTGTGCTACATGGAGTGTGGCTTCTCGAATTGCTGCACATCGGTACAAAGTTCTATGTTGAAACCAGTCAGTCACAAACTTGTATTATTTTAAGAACGGCTGTAATATATCTTTGTCAATCAAACGTGGGTGCGTTATATGCAGTAATTCACCCTCCTAATAAAAAGGGGCATTACCTTTACAAGATGAGTGGTTTTAGACTGTAGCTCCTGTTAGACCCCACTTTAAGCGGAATAATGTGGTAATTAATAATAAGGTTGTGTAGATTGTGACGCAAGGAGGGGAGACCAGTCAATGAAGGTGCAAAGTCCCGCTGATTGAAATGGTTGGGATATGTATTTCTCATGGGAACCCCCCGCTTTCCACTGCGAGTAATGTTAACTGAAAGTGAGTTAGGTCGGGAAAGTTGAGACTCAAACGAAAACGTGACACGAACTAATGAAACCGTTTGTTGTTGGTTTTAGGCAGGTATAGACTGTCTGATTGAAGACTTTGGATGCTAAAAATCGGTGGTTGGGGACTGTCGGTAAGTGGTGTGGGTAGTTCGCAGTTCTATCCGTGTACTTACCCACTGTCATCAATCAGGTTTGGGAACTCATTACTCTTTATCTGATCATTCTCTTTCGTCTGTTCCCATTCTCTGTAGTTTAAAAAATTTCTTTCCTCTACTCCTACGGTTTCCTGAAATTCAGCAACTTGAGCTGATATACCTTTTTTTCAAAGTTCTCCGTCAGTTATTGTAGCTTAAAATTTATCCACCTAATGGGACAAATTATCGAAAAACGAATTTTAAGTACTTAAGCATCATAAAGCCTAGTTCCTTTCGAAGGTAATGGTGGCGCTTTAGTCAGGAGGCTGACTAGATTGCTTGGGAAAACACGGAAGGTTGAGATTGATCTTGAGTATGCAGAAATTATCGTCTTGCTGTGCGATGACACACGACCTTTCTAAAATGTACCAGATCAGTTGGCGATTATTACTTGTAAGTTTGATATGCGCTTGCAATGTCCAATGCTTCAAAATTGGGAGAAGCTTGTGCCTGCGCTCACCTTAGCAAATAAACGTAAAAGTACATGTATTCATGTAGTTATATGAGTGCTTGAGGAGGTGAAACGGATAAAAGTTTCCGATTGTATAGTAGAAGGCTGAGAGGCTTATATGGATCTGGTTTACCTCTAGTACCATTGTGACACCAATCTGTCCACCAAAGCCAAGTTCACAAAACTTTAGTGCTTGTATTCTTACTCCCTACAGAGTTAAGGATTTGTGTTGACCGTCTATTCAGTCTGTGCTGTCTCCGTAGGATTACTTTCACTAAGTGTAGGCGATTATAGGGCGTGTTGGGTTATGGTGAACATCACTTTTCAATAAGTGATATCAACTTAGGACACCAGCTTTAGTGATTTGGTCATGTAACGGAAATGTCAATCCAATGGTTTCCATACCGTATAGTTTGCTAACCCCGGAATTCAGTTCCGCAACTACTTTATTTCTCATCTTCATCTTTGTTTTCTTGTTATTTTCGTGGCATATTCCTTGATGTTTTTATGCTAAGTAATAAATAGACTGTTGATGGATGTCTCACAAATGTGCGAAGTTACCCTTGGTGATGAGGCCCATCAATCTAAGCATTCAACTCACACTTACTGAGTTTACAGGCTCAAACTTTATTCCACTTACTGAGGTATGAAGAGTCAGGTCGTATCTCTTGTCGCATTACTTATGTGACTCGTTGTCTAATAGACTGTCTCTTATAATGGTTGGGTTGCGTTCGATTTCAATATTTTCTGTATGCTATGATATAAATTTTGCTGTTGAATTTAGCTCAGTCCTCATGATTGGAAAGTGTATTCCTCTGGTATGTTTTTAGAGATATTTCATTACTGTATAGTTGTATAACAAGGTATCAACTATGTTTTGTCATTTACAGATTTTCAAGAGTTGTTTTGTAAGGATTAGATTTATTTTTACGAGTTTGACTACGGATTGTTATCAGTTAGAGAACCAGTACTCTCTGATCTTCAGTGGTTCTCTAACTGATATCAATCCGTGGTCAAACTCGTAAAAACAAATTCACAGATTTCATTTAACCATTTCAACTGTAAAAACAAAGAATTCTGCGAAGAAAATTCTCTTTTGGGCGATTTCATTTCCATAGCTGTACAATCGTATATATATATATATACATATATATATATATATATATATATATATATATATATATATATATATTAAAATAGACAATAACGTTCATTTTTTCGTGTGTGTGTGTGTATGTGTGTTAAAGTTTGACAGTGAGTAGAAATACTAAAGCGCGATAATATTGGTGTATCTGATTATGATTCACAATTGATTAGATATATGAATGAATAACCTAATAAGTAGATATCAACATTAAAGTTCAATAGACATGTGTGAAATAGATGATAAGAAAAAAATAAAGTACATTTGGAAATGTCAGTGTGAATATAATATGATGGAGACATAAGATGAATGAAATGTTGAAATAGTAGATTAAATAAAGTGTTAGAATATGATAACATAAAGTGAAATAAAATAAAACGGAAATGGAACATGGAATATAGAAGCATAACAAAGCTTTGGGGAATCACTTGGTAAAATCGAGACCATGATAACGAAAGAAATCGTACAAACTGTCTTGGCACACAAAGTTCTGGCTTTATGTTGTTATGTATAGCCAAAGCCTGTGCTATACAAAGCAAATGCACTCGTGTTCCTTTCGGTGAACTTTGTGGATAATATTAAACGATGTATGAGATGCTGCGTGGTCACTATCTTCTGTATGTTGCAGTGTCGATGAATTAATATCTTTACTCAGCTAAGCTGGGAGGTGCTCGACAAACGTCCTATTAACCTAACTCGGCAAGAACAGGTGAACATATAAATATACATGGAATTAGACAATCGAGGTAATATTTCCTTAACATTAAGGTGCACTAGTGGACGACTAGACTAGGTTATCCGTAAAGCCGTCGCAGAGAACGTTTTTCTCAATGATCTTGTCAAACGATTTTTAAGTACCTAAACTCTAAATTTAATTGCAACACTTTTCTAGCTACCTTGTCCTTCTCTGTATTCTCTCCACGTAATTTGCTATTGGCCTCTACGAAGCGTAGTGAATACCCGTTTTCTATGAAAATTTCTGATTGTTTTTGTTTATTGTAATTCACATATATATGTATATTTATATGCGATTGTGCAGGTATAAAAATGAAATCGTCGAAAAAAGAATTTTCTTCGCTGAATTCTTTGCTTTTAATGTCTCCATGGGGATTACCAATTTCATTTTAACTATTTTAGTTATCAGCATTTTTAAGATACGGTGGAGTATTACTTTACTTTACTTCGGCCGGAGGATGAGCCGGCTTCATGAACATCTCGAATCATGGTGAGAGTCGTTTGTGAGGGAGTTCATGAAGTTTCATGGGAATTTGGTACGAGTGATGTCCCCAGAATCGCTCGGCCTTTTGTTTGAGAGTGCAGCTCTAGCCTTTACACAACCAAGTGTGACCTACAAGGCAGTAGGAGTGGAGTGGGGAGTCCACTATCCATTGGCAGCCGGTGACTGGAGTTCGGTTCATACGCCTTTTTGAATGAGGCCAGACATCCAACAAGCCCTTTGTCCATACGTCTGCTGGTGAGCTCCAATGAGCTTCATACACCAGTCGTTGGAGGTTTGGAATCAGGGTTTAGCCATCTCCCCTAGACTGTCATCCAATGGACAGTCAACCCGGTGAAGAGCGCCGGGCATCCGCTTTCGCCCTCTCACTTTGGTGAAAAGCACCTCCGCCACGTGGAGTATTCACTAAATACGACATGATATAGGGTTATACGACACTGAAGTATTAGTTCTGTTTTCCCGTCCTTTTCCTTAGTATCTTCCTCTGTATACTAGATAAGACATGTGGCAACCTGGACCAGTGCATTTTTAGCTTTATGTCATATCAATGATTTCTAGTTGCTGTTGAGGTAGAGTATTACTAATGCGATTTAGGCCACATTTCTGTCTTACAATTCTGTAAACATTACTACAAATTAAATTAGTCTAATATCTTTGAGAAACACTACAGTAGGAAAATATTTTTGCACTTTATCTCAAAACACATAGTCATTCATTTAAAAGGATAATACACGCTTGTAATCGTTTTCTGTCCATACCTAGTTCCATGTTATTTTCTGATTAGTTTTTTTTGCAGTAAGTATTATGATTTAGTTCATATCTGATTCGAATATCGAAGTTGGATCATTTGCATATTTGTTTTTCAGTGTATAGATCCAGTCGATTGTGAGTTGACTCTTCTATTCTTATCTTTAATTGTGTAATAGCATGTTTGTATAAGCACAAAGCATTGCATAATAATAACACCGCTTAATTTGATTTCTGATCTCCTTATATACGTCTATGTGTGTACACTCAGTACCTGGTTGCAGACATCTTTTGTGTTGTTGTTGTTGTTGCTAAATGTATCTAAATGTTGTGAGCAGAAACTGTTGCATGCTTTAGGGTGTGTTCTTTGCTTAATTTCTACTTTTTATTTGTTGTTCAATTGTGTAGATTTCCTTACTTTAATGTATGTTTTTGATTCAATCTTTTGTTAGATAAAGAGGAGAACATCGTGGTTAGTAGTCTCCTTTTATTAATTGGATAGAATGCCCATGTGATATAAATAAAAAAGACACATCAGCAGGGAATATTCTTTGCGTAACTTTTCGTACAGTTCAGTAGTATTTTTAAAAGTCCACAGTGAATGCCATCAAGGTCAATTGTTTTTATGTTAGTTGGTAGTGAAACATACAAAATTCCAAATCAGGAAGAAAAAAAAATGGATAAATTGTGAAACTTGATAAAACAGTCTTATATAATCTAGAAACATTGAGTAATGAATATCTCATCGAAGTGGCTTATAAACTAGGAAACGGAGTTTTGTTCATAAGAGTAGAAAATTCAAAATATGTATAAGCTGACCCATCTTTTTAATTAGATAAAAGTAGAGTGTCAGTCACTAAACTACAGTCTGATGAGTTCGCTATATTATTTCTGCCTAACAGGGTAAAGGGATTGACTTCAGCTACTTAGATACTGAGAACCTACAAACTAGAATGAAATCAATAGTTGTCTAGTGCTTTTCAGTGTTCAGCACTTAATACTTTGCTATGGGATATTATCCGTCTCTTCATTAATTTTTTAGCAAACAAATACTATCGATGTGGGTGTAAATCATTTTGTTGATATTCCAAATGTTAACAATTCTGTATCGCAATACTGTTATGACAATATCTATCCGTTGAATCAATATGCTAACGGTTATATATCCAATGTAAACGAAAGTAGTCTACATATACTTAATTTAAATCAAGACATTCCTCCTTCACACGTTATATGTTCTTCAAGTGTTGATTTAAGGCATATCAACAGCTATCCAGTGTATACAATCCCTTCATCATCTTCATTCTCTTTGGTCTCTCCGTCAAATTTCTCAAAGAAATTTTGTATTCCTACAAGTCATAAAACACCTGTCTCTGAATTTCCGTCATCGAGTGATACATATATTAGTTCGAGTCTTGTTTCTAATAATTTACAACCACATCATGATTTTACCGATGGATTATTCTACTGCCCTACAAATAGTACAAATTACCCCGTAACTAGTATAACATCCTGTCCACTCGAATTTCCTACTGCAACATTTACAGAGAACAACCAGTCGACAAATATTACTCAACCTTCCTCACCTTTTGTACATATTTATTGTTCACCCTATCACCAAGAATATTCTACCTTCGATTATCATGGATCTTATTTCCCCTCGGTAACAAGCTCTTCCCAACACTCATCCATATCAAGTCTTAACGACCATTCGTTTACTGTTCCTGCGGATCCTATCACTCAGCCTTTTTTCTATCCAGTTCATTCCAACTGCTCGTATAGTATGGATCAGTCAACTAGTGAACCTTCAAATTACATGCTGGACGTTGCTACGGGTAATGGTGATGAGGTATGTGATAATAATTGTTATACATTTCACACTTCATTTGGTCTGTTTGGAGATGAGACAAGCGAAAACAACTTGCAGCATCTTCATCAACACTCTGTAACAGATTTAAATAATGTGGACAAAATAAATTCACAGGTTCATCAGACAGATCAACAGTTGTTATCATCATCTGCATCATCGTCATTCATAGAGTCTTCAATATCAGATATTGATTTGTACAATTTAGAAGAATTGTTAGCTAGGACATCGATTGCTGATGCCTATCTGGGACCTGTTAGAAATAAGGATGGGAAATTCATCCCCTTAGATTCTGAAAGTCGTGCAATTTTTAGCAATAATCTAACATCTTTACCTTATTCTTCAACATCACTCGCATTTTCTCCTCCGGGGATACAAATTATTACAGAGATGTGGTCTATATTCCTACGGGATCGTCTAAGTCAATGTAATAACCGTATACATAACATGTCCATGGATGTTCTACGTAATTGTCTACATGATCATGGCTTAAATCAACTGGGCTGTGGAACTGTGTTAAAACGTCGCTTGCAAGAGTTTGTACGACGAGCACGTGTAGCTCAGTCAATTGCTCATAATACTGAGATCCAGTTCAGTGATGATGATGATGGTAATGATAATTCTGAAGACGTTGAAAACAGTATCGGTAATGCTAATCATGAAAGCAGTGTTCTCGGTGAGGTGAATTTAAACTCACAAATAACTAACACTAGTGGAAATGATAAAATTAAATTGAAAAAATCACCGATCAATGCAATGACAAAATTATCAAAGCCGGTTATACTGACACCAGATACATTTTATTCATATCTGCTTATAATCGACTTAGAAGCTACCTGTGAATCAAGGGAGAAAATCATCAGTGATAATGATTATCCACATGAGATCATTGAATTTCCTATATTATTATACAATACAAGATTACGTAAGTGTGTGAGTGTATTTCACGCTTATTGTAAACCGAAATTACATCCTGACTTGAGTGAATTCTGTACAGATCTAACTCAGATTCATCAAGTTCAGGTGGATAATGCTCAACCATTTCCTCATGTTTTAGTACAAATTGAAGAGTGGTTGTTTAAGCAACATCAGTTAGCTGACATGAGATGTGCTATCGTCTGTGATTGTAACGCTGACATGAGTAAATTTATGCGTATTCAGTGTCGTCTGGCTAATATACCTTTGCCTAGTTGGGCTAATGTATGGATTAATTTGACTAAATCATTTCGTACCTTCTACAAGTTTCCAGCATATTATCGCATAACATTGAATGTTATGTTGCATGATTTAAATTTATCTTTTGTTGGTCAACGACATCGTGGTCTAGATGATGCAATTAATATACTACGTGTTGTACGTACATTATTGGCTGACGGATGTCAGCTGCGTGTCAATGAACGCATCGACTTCAATAAACCACCTTCCTTTGTCTCATCTGTACCAAGGGCTGTAGCTGAAGTAACATCAGGTGTAATGGGTAGTAAACTAGTCCTGTTATCATCATCTCCACGCAAAAGTAAACTGAATAATGGAAATCGTAATCATGAAAATCCAAAAGTATCATCAGCATCTGCTAATCTTGACGACAGTCATCGTGAATCGTTGTTGTGGTTGGCTAACGTTCAGAAAACACGAATTCCTAGAGGTGACTAAATATGTTAACTTCTGGATAATATTCTTTTCTATCTTGCTATGTACTCTCTCTCTCTCTTTTAGTTTCAAAATTCTACTTCACATTCTTTATTTTATTTTATTTAAAAGAAAATTTATTCGCTCACACAATTGTCCCATTGCTCTCTTTTCAAGTTTGCAGTTTTTGTCACCCCTTATAACTATACTACTTTATATTTAAATGAATACTATAAGTAATACCTAAAGATTATTAGAGACTTTAACATTTGTAAAAGTCATAGAGGAATTCAACGGGATGTAAACGTATCTATCATACAAGGGATAGTTTTCTTTTTTTTGTAATTTGGTTCTCCTTCTTTCCTTCCTTGTATTTTTTATTTTTAACTTTTGCTTTGTACCAAAAAAGCAATGCTACCCAATGTTTAATTTAATTAAATTGATTTGTAAAGGTAATTGAAAAAAATAAGGAAGGAAGGAAAAGAATATTACTTCCACATTCTTTTGCTTTTTGTGATCAAGTATATTTTATTTTGTTGCTGAGTAGTATATACATTGGAGTGGATAAAAAAACAGAGGTTTCTGGATGTCTGATTTACTATTTTACTCTTCTTCACGGTATTATTTTGTGTATGCGTAATTTGATTACGTGTTCCCCCCCCTCCCCCTTTTTATTTCACTCTGTCTCCTTTGTTCAATATTTTCGTAACAGTGGCGATAATTTTCATTTCCTTGTATGAGATTAAAAGTGAGGTGTGTGTTTCGCTATCTGTTGAATACTATTGACAGACAGATTGTGTATATTGAAAGATGAGCATGTTTATGCATGTATGACACATGCTTATATTATTATATAGATATAGATATATATACACATAAGTGTATATCATGAACTGTATGTGTATACAAAAGTGAAGAGTAGTCTAGTGTCTTCAACTTTCTACACATATTACAACAACAACTACTACTACTCTTTCAACTGTTTAAACTATTAATATTATTGCAATTACTATTGCTATTATGATGATTTATTGAAATAAAGATTAAAGCTATTACAATTGTCTGATGATGGTGGTTCTCTTCTGACTAACTAGTGGACGGGTTGTTGTATTCAGCTGTAACTTGTAGTGTCTGTTGTGTAGTACTGCTCAACAGTCCGCTCCGTCCTCCTTTATGGCTGTGAGACCTGGCCATTGAGAGCAGAAGACATGAAAAGACTAGCTGTGTTCGATCATAGGTGTCTGCGTTCTATCTCCCGCGTGAAGTGGTATAATAAGGTGAACAATATTGAGGTTAGGCGCCGAGTGCTAGGTAAGGCGGGGAAATCAATCGACGAAACGGTGAAATTACTTCGACTGAGATGGTTAGGACATGTGTTACGTATGCCTAGTCATCGCTTTCCTCGACAGTGGGCAATGTTAACTGATATAGGGCCAGGCTGGAAAAGAGCTAGCGGCGGTCAAACGAAAACATGGCTTCATCAGTCAATGAAATCCACAACAGTTAGTCTAAGCCACGTAGAAAGGTGTATACTTCCTGGTTGGGGTCCTCGGGACGGTAGAAACCAATGGTTGGAAACAATTGGTGACATGGTTCAAAATCGTTCTCAGTGGCGCAGATGCATCCACTCCTTGTGACTTATGATTTCCAATTAAACTGTTTTGTTCTCCGTTATTACTATTCCTTTGTCTCACACCTCTGTTTACTGTCTATATTATGCATTTCTTCTACTTCTCTTGCTTTGCGTGCTACATGGAGTGTGGCGACTTGAACTGCCGCACATATGTGCAAAGTTCTATGTCGAAAACAGACAGACAGTGATGACCAGTGGTACGTACTGCTTGTTTGTTGAAACAGAAATAAAGAACTCCGTAGCTGAATAACTTGATAATCAAGTGGCCAAAAATACTCGGTTTTATACTGTTCACAATTGAATTTCATGTCAAATTTTTTTATTTTTTATATACGTATACGTGTTAGTACGATTAGAGTTTATTCAATGCACTAAAATCTACTTAAAGTTAATATATATCCACGTGTATATTTCTTGAACCGTTGAAGGTTTAAGTCAATAAGCCACAGTAGCAGTCAACTTTCACGTTACCGTTACACGCGTGACTATTCCTTCGGATGACAAATATGATCAACTGAAAATTATGAGTTGATAAGGCTTAAATTATCCAGTGACCCGCAGATGTATTCATTATTTATCGTTAAAATGCTAAACATCATTAGATTTCGTGGGGTGCATTTTTCTTTCAAACATGTTCGTCTACCTTCTCTCTTTAGTATTCTAGCACTATTAGGAATCTCCTACTTGAGGCCTCTGGTGCTCCCTCTTTATATGGCAGTGTTATCGAGGCTTTGAATCCCTCATAACTTACATTACTTACACTACTACCCGTATATTTTACTTATGGGCCCTAATACATCTTCGGCTAAAATCTGGTGGGTCGTTATTCCCTAGGAATGTTTATCTTATTTGTTTGATTTCATTATTTAAATCTCCCACCAGATTTTAGCCAGAAATGTATTAGGAAAATAAGGGTAGTAGTGTGAATAATGTAAATAGTAAGGAATTCAAAGCCTTGATAGAACGGCTATATTAAGAAGGAGCATCAGTATCCCTACGTAGGACTCATAATAAGTCTAAGATTAGGATGACACTCGGAGACAAATTTTGTCGAGTTAAGGATGTAATATACAGAATACCATGCAATGACTATCAGGTCAAACTAGTAGATCGGGGTCAGCTGGATTATCAGAACGTGCGAATTTAGCTAAGACTGAAGTGATTTACCCCGTGCTAAGTTAAGTAACCTAGAAAGAAACTCGGCCATTGCAATGCATTCACTTGCGTGCAATCACACAATGGAGTGAGGCAGGATAAAAGTATTAAGAAGTAATGTAGGTAGGTAGAGAGTGAGAGGTCAGTCATCGAATTTTCGTCCCTTGAATCAACACCAAACACGTGGAATCGAAATGACGTAACGCCCATACGGAGTATATGGAGAATCGCAATAGAAAAATGAGCGAATAGGACTATCAATTGTTCAAATCGCAAAGATCCTGGACCTATCTCTGGTTTCAGAAGTCTATGCCTAACATGCAGAATATTATGCACAGTAACCGACGCGGAACAGTAGAAAACGGCAGGGTAATACGATCGTTTATTCTTCCACCGGTAACGAAACAGATCTACAAGTTACTGTCAGCAAAGTCTGTAAATAGACGTTAGTATGTTTTACAATAATACTTCTGATCGTATTTCTGTAGTCTTCTGCCAACCAGTATACGATTAACCAACGATAACCATCTTGTCTCCCGCCTATTCGAATAAACAAACGATTCAATGTTGACAGGGCTTTAAAAAACGAGTCAGGAATTTCTGTGTATACACTGAAATGAAACGTTATCAGTCATATCTTCACCCTTTAGGACAGTTCAATCAAACTCATGCAGCTATGCAAGAGCTTATGGGGAGTTGTCATCTGTAGTGGTGTCCTTTAGGGGTACGTAATGTCACCATTTTTAAATTTTATTTCATCACCGATGTACCGATGAATGTGACTTTCGTCGACATTCACAACTTAGGGATTGACGGATGATATTGTGCTTCTAGGTGAGTGCGTTTATAAAAAACTGTAAACTCCTTGAATATGTATGGCAAACAATTCGACGCTGGTCAAATGTAAGATGATGCTACAGGACTGATGTTCATCCACTCCTAGTTTAAGGATAGGGAATGAAATGGTTGAATATAACTGATCAAGCAATATTTTCAACCTAATCCTACAACAGATCACTCACAGTCAGAACAGAATGTGATTTAAGGCTACAGTTTAACTCAACGTGAAATATACACATCGGATATGTGTAAAAGCATTGTTGATAAGAAAATTTCCGTAAAACTAAATAAGAGAAAAGGATTGGAATAAAGAAAGTCATTGTATATTAAGTCATGAAAGGATTAATGCATTCATTAAATCAGTGAATGGCTACTTCGAGGTAGGACTGCCCGTTCGACGTTCACTACACCTTCAATAGTGTGTGTATTGCGATGGAATCACCACTAGAACCAATACTGGCACAATGTTTTATGTCAAAACTGGAAAAGACTCAGCTTATTAAGCTACTGGATGCTTTGACATTTACAGAAACCAAACATTTTTCTTGTGATAGGGATATTGATCTGGCAGACATTTTGCTATCATTCAATACAACCTTAAAATTTGCCCGAGAAAAGAAATCAGAATTAGTCAATTCGTTTTTCCTAAAAGACCTATCCATTGAATATTAGATATACTATTAGCCAATTTTCATAGTTGGCTGCATATCTCTAGAAAAAGAAACTACATGTTAAATGGTAAAAATTTGCAGCTCATGCTCTTCGGACACAGAACTTTCCAGTTCTGAAAGCCATGGTTGCTGAAAACTCCTACTCCAATTGTTTAATTAATAAAAACATGAAGGAATATAATTTCAAACTGGTCACTCACTCAGTTTCTTAGAAAACCATTTTCACGATCAGGTTTCTAAATTAGTCAGCAAGACGCTTTTCTCTGCAAAAGTCCGGTTGGCTTCAACTAGCGGGGAGCTGTTCTCCACTTATGTGAAAAATAAATCCCCTTGTCTGTGCATTCGCCAGTTTACCTGCTACTGTTGCGCAAGGTACACTGGGTGTAGCTAGAGAATGCTTTCTATACGGATGGAAAAGCATATACTAGTGTGGTTTTATAAGGAAGAAATTGAAGCTGCGTGAAGTTCTTTATTAGAATAGTTGATTAACTTTCAACACTCAATTAATCGTGATAATAATTTTCAGATTGTTCACTGATTTCATTCAAACCTGTGTCATCTCCGTTTCTAACTCCGTAAAACAGCAAAGACGTTGGATGTTCATTAAGTGGGGCTAGAACTTTGTGTAGAAAGAAATATGTAGAGTCTCTCTTCTTACTTTGGTTTTAGAAAGAGGGGAAAACAGTTATTTGCTTATTTTTTTTCAATTATTATTATTATAATCTTCACTTAAAACAGTTTCCAATGTTATTTAAGTTGTCTCTTTCAGTAGTTCACTTTTTTGTGACAAAAACATTGTGTTTTAACTACCTTTTCTGACCTTGTTGTGTAGTGTTTTTTATTTGCCAAGTAACCCTCCCTAGTTTAGAAAAATATATAGCTTGCGAGTAAAAGCTTTGAAGAGGGTCTCTTCGCTGATATCATATTCTTGATGTTACAACGGAAATTATTAAGTTATTTTCACCTACATCAATGACGTGGTACAGCCGAGGTTGAATCGACTCCGGTCCTCCTCTAGAAACACTCTCATGTGGCTATTCATTCACAGAATCTGCTAGGTAGGTCCTATTCACAACTTTTCAGAGGCAGGAGGGTGTTCTCAAAAACGTGAAAAGATAGGAAGCAGATTTTCGGCGCTTTTCATCAGATTGGTGAACATAAGAGTCAACCCAACTCAGTCGAATATACTTGTTCCAAATGGACTCTAGATTACGAAAGGGATGAACTTGATTTAAGCACTGGAACTATGGAACACTGCTCGTGACTCCACTCTCCTGCTTTGTGAATTAGACTTCAAGTTAAAGGCTCGGGATGTAGTTTCTTAAGGCAACTACCTGATTCGGTCCCACCAGTATCTAAACCCTCGAGCAAATCATGGAACAAACATCGGTGGAAAATTTTACTCGCGTTCATACTCACAAATTATTTCACCGATCGTGTATTCAGCAATTCGATCTTTTATCATTGTACTTTTGTCCCTTATATTAATCATTTTTGCTATGACCGGAACTACGACCTAGTAGACTATGAGCGAATACTAACTTAATGCTCAGGTTAATCTGTCCTAATCTCACGTCAACAACTACGACAATAACACCGCCGGCACGCAAAGGGTAGAAGAGAAGACTGGACGCTGATAAGAGAGCTTTTAAAGTCTCAAAACAACGGTCAAAAAAGTTGACAGCACTTGCGTATATATATATGTTTAAAATGACCTTGAGAGGCACTAATGCCATTGATAAATTAAACAGTGAACAACCAATAGGATTTCAAAGGCCACAAGTAGGGTGAGAGGAAATTAGGTCATAGATCAATAAGTGTGTTGAGAGACATGTAGAAAATTAGGTCTATATGTCAATTTTATTTTATTTTCATCCCTATTATGTTTTTTCAACATCTTTACCTTCGCCAACTATTCATTACTTTCTGAAATTCCAGTCTATCAGTACTGCTTCGAGTTGCCAGTTAGTTGCCTTCGAAAACTGGACTCATGTGCGATATGTAACAGCTATTCTGTAACCGTGTGTTGTGTTTAAGATTTCCGCCTAAAACGTTTACAGATTGATGCAAATTGGACAAGAGGAAGATTTGGCCAGAAACCTAGAAAGCCGCTCTATAGATGTATGTTGCACCACATGGAGACTCGCATACAACATCCCAGTGAAGTGCTTCGAATATCCTGAGGTTGATTAACATATTTATGTTGGGGCGATATTTTTGTTCAGAGTTAATTTCATTCTCATATTTGCATTCACGAATATAAATTAGGCTTTAAAATAACATGATTTGTA
This sequence comes from Trichobilharzia szidati, assembly GCA_944472155.2. Taxonomy (NCBI): domain Eukaryota; kingdom Metazoa; phylum Platyhelminthes; class Trematoda; order Strigeidida; family Schistosomatidae; genus Trichobilharzia; species Trichobilharzia szidati. The sequence continues at coordinate 94,647,812 of OX235273.1, forward strand.
AGGGAGCAAGGGAGAAATGAATTCAGAAATAATAATTTAATAATAAAGAAAACTGAGAATGCTAGAATATTTTTTTAGAAATCTAAGGCTCAGGTCAGTCTGTAATCAACAGATATTTTGAAATCGACTAAATTTAACCAAAAAAATAATGATAATGAAAAATAGCCATAAGGTCATTTATCGGGTCAATAAAACAATCAATAAGAATTAGGGTGCACATGATGATAACAGAGCTTTTAATTGTAATCAGTAACAGTTGTTACCAGAGAATCATCTGAAGTTTATTACCTTTAAAGTTGTCACTGAGTGTATCTTATGAGACTACAATAGAAGACTTATGAATTAATAGCAAAGAACGTAAGAATACCAAAAGTTGGCTACAGTTATCCTCCAAAAGTAGATTTATGCATCCAAATAGGTTTGATTTACCAGCAATTGAAGAGTAAACAATTGCCAATTTTTTTTAGTATTAAGCGGCAGCTGAATCCTGTTGGCATTATACAGTTACTGTGTGACAAGATTACAATAGAATGTCCAGATGTATTCAATGGAAAAGATGCTATTCGATTTGTATATGTAACATACCAGTTGAATTCACCAGATTATTATAATTATTTTTTGTTCCCTTGGGTTCCTAGTGGAACATAGGGCTTCAACTGCACGTCTCCACTTGCTTCTGTCTTCTGCTGTACTTTTCACCTGCATCCATGTTAGTCCATACTGTTTCAACTCCTCTTCACACGATCTCCTCCATGTCACCCTTCTCTTTCGGGTTCCACTCGAGCTATGGCCTGACGCGCGATGTCACCCAGTGGCCTCCTCAGCGAGTGTCCAATCCATCTCCACTTTCTCCTGCATATTTGTTGGGCGATTGCTTCTTGTTTTGTTTGTTCCCATAGTTTCTTGTTGATGATTCTTTCCGGCCATCTGATCTTCAGTATAGAGCGAAGACAGTTGTTGATAAAGGTCTGCAACAGGCTGTTGGAAATATTCTTTGTGACCCGCCAAGTTTCTGATCCGTATAGAAGAACTGACTGACTTGACGTTTGTATTGAAAATCCGAATTTTGTTGTTGATGTTGAGGAGTGACGAAGATTTCCAGATTGGTTTCAGGTTGATGAATGTGTTTCTCGCCTTCCCGATTTTCGATTTGACATCCTCGTCCGTTCCTCCTGTAGTTGAGACAATGCTCCCTAGATAAGTGAATGAAGTAACCTCTTTCAAATCCCTCCCGTTGATGGTGATTGGCGGTGGATGTTGCTGTTGTTGTTGTTGTTGGTTGTTTTCATAACCAAATCGCTACAGAAACTTCAACGAATTCACCAGATTAACTTCAGTATATTAGTAGACCATTGGATGGTTAACACGTACTAATCACATCTGAATAACAATAAAATATTCTGTGCCCTAACATCTCAACATATCTTAACCACTAGTATAAGTGTAGAACTTAGGCACTGTGGCAATTCCAGTTATTAATACTGTATCACTGTATTATTTGTGTGCGTCGGTGGCTAGGCTGTAGAATGTTTTCCAACCACTCATGTAGTTCGGGGTTCTATCCCCGGCCGACACACTCCTTTACCTCGATAAGCCGGTAATAGAACGGTAAAGAGGGAAGGTTATGCATGAGACTAGCAACCACATCCCGTAAAGGAAACACCCGTGCTACAGAAATTTCACAGTTCTAGCTTGAAGCCCTATGTTCCACTGGGAAAGTAAAGAAATAAAATAGAATAGAAACTGTGTTACTTGAAATAAACTTATCTATCTAATAAGATCTTCAACATGTTATCAGTAATGCCGACTAGTTGTAGATAATATTTGAACAGCTTTAAACTGTTCAACCGAAATGTAAAGTTTGAATAAAGCAATAACGACAAATGTACCTGGATAATCTGAGCTCATGTTTTTATTTTTATTATTTCGTGGATTCTTCTCAACTGGCTACAACCTGAACAATACCAAAATTATAATTAAAGATGTGAACATACTTTTTTTAGAATGATAATAAGTAATTGACTGGAACTGAGAGTAACACTGGTGAGGAATAATGTAAGTTGTTGAATAGTTAAGAGTGAAAAGGATCGACTATGTATAGAAGAACTGCATGACTAAGCTTGGAAACAAATGTTTTGTGGGTAGAAATAAAGTTTAACTAGAAAAAGTATTCACTCATTGAAGAGTTTGAGTTTTATTGTCATAATTCCCTTGTATTATTCATATTGTCGAAGCGGTTAGGAAAGGAATCAATTAGATTATTTGCTTATTTATAATTGGTTTTCTCTTTTGTTCATAGGATTCTCACTAATATCCTTATCAAGTCTGAGTATTACTACTTGGTCTTCATGTTCGTTGATTACAATGAATAAAGTCAGTAGTCTTAACAAGTCTGAATTTTAACCAAAGTCTCTTGTTTACTGTTCACTGAATTAAACTACCTTTCTTCAGCAGACTAACTCAGATTAAGTTTCTACGTCTGTTCAATCAGTTTTATGAGGAATACAGAATTAAAGCCAATAACTAGCCACAATTTGTAATTATTTTAACTTAATATTGTACAAATTAAATTTCTTCTAGTTTTCGGTTGGTCCATAAGTATTCAAGGGTATCTTCAAGATATTTTGAGGTTTCAAGTCGAACATCTTGATCAGATTAATTAATTTTTATCCTATTCAGGTTATGGATCAATTGATTAAATTTACTCAAGTCTGGTTTCAGCTATAAAGATAAATTTCTGTTGGTATTTAGTGTACGATTTTGTGTTCCTCCGGTAATTTTTATGACTAAAAGTAGGTCTATTATCTAACAAAACTTAAGGTAATTAATGAAAGAGGAAGACAATCTGCAAACAGCCTTCTACAACTTCAGCCTTGATAGATTCATGAGCTATTCTGCAATGAACTCTTGCCAGTTGGTTTAGTGACCTTATGGGTAAAGCGAAGTCTTTTAAAAAGACCTTTGCACATAATCGATTCATTTGTAAATTAAATGACTTCCTTAAATCATGAAGGATTTCATCACGAGCTGACATCAGTTAGAGAACCATTGGAAAAGCTGGGAGTACTGGACAGCTGTTTCGTCCTAGTTTGGGACTCTTCATCAGTACGCACCTACCGGGATTCGAACCCAGGACCTTCTGGTTACAAGGCCAGCTCGTAGACCATTGAGCCACTGGGACCCTATCCAATGGTCTACGAGCTGGCCTTGTAACCAGAAGGTCCTGGGTTCGAATCCCGGTAGGTGCGTACTGATGAAGGGTCCAAAACTAGGACGAAACAGCTCTCCAGTACTCCCAGCTTTTCCAATGGTTCTCTAACTCATGTCAGCTCATCATGAAATCCTCCATGCAATCAAACAAAATCCCTGCAAAACCAATACTTGAAAACTTCCTGAAATATTGTCAACTATCAGATTCATACACGATCTTTATGAAACGGCCTTTTTAAAGATGGACTATAACTCCGTGTTAGTGTGTTGTGGAAGAAGAAACAAGACTTAAGATTCAACCTAATTTTTTTCTTCGGATGAAGCAGATCAATAAATAGTTACCACTGTAGACTATTAGAATATTTTATCTGATCATAAATTTCGTCATGTACGGCAAATATTCTTTGTAGCAAATCTGCTGTAATTATCAGACTTACTTTGTGTTTAGTACAAGACATTACCCTTCTTGATACTAATAAGTGTCTTGGCTACTTTTGTTCAGACTATCTGAAGTGGCCTAATTTTATACGACTGGTAATTGTAGTAATGAATAGATCCGATTATAATGAGAAATTGACAGATATACTATCAGATAACACCAAATTCTTCGAATCACCCAACCAGAAAGACACAACCGAAAGAACTGAAAACCAACTTACAAAATTGCTGAAGAGAATGAAAGAAGATTCAGTCATAACACCGGAGGTTTATGAGCAAATAAAACCTTGCAGTTCAACTATTCCAAGACTGTATGGACTGCCTAAAGTGCACAAGGAGAATGTCCCACTTCGACCGGTCATAGACATGGTTAACTCACCATATCATCAAATCGCGAAGTGGCTAGCTGATATCCTCGAACCAGTTCAAAGACATATGACAAAATATAGCCTCAGAGATACATTTGACTTCATCGACTCAGTGAAGGATGTCAACGTGTCTGAAAGACAAATGATCTCACTAGATGTCGTCTCTCTATTCACAAGCATCCCCCTAACTGAAACAATATGCTTCATTTGTGATTACATCGAAACCAACAACCTAGAAGTTCCTCTCCCAATAAACTACCTGAAGGAACTTCTTCTCAGATGTACGTTCAATATCCAGTTCAAATTCAATGAAAAGTTCTATGTACAGAAAGATGGAGTAGCTATGGGGTCTCCTCTCGGTCCACTCCTAGCCGACTGCTTCATGGCGAGTCTGGAAAACAACATCCTCAATCCCTTGATAAGTCAACTGCACTTATACAAGAGATACGTAGATGACACGTTTATAATCTGTGATGAAAATTGTGATTTAGATTCTCTCCTCAAAACCTTCAACGCAGCGCATCCATCAATAAGTTTCACCTTAGAAAGAGAATCGAACAACGCATTTCCATTCCTTGATGTACTACTCACCAGACGACACGACTGTACGATCCAAAGATCAATATACCGCAAGCCAACATGGACTGGACAGTTTATCAACTTTCAGAGCTTCGTCCCACTAATCCGAAAGAGAAACCTGGTACGTACGTTGTGCTCAAGGATTAGAAAAATCTGCTCGGAAGACATGGTGGAGAATGAATTAAATTTATTACGTAAAATCCTACTAGAGAATGGATATCCACCAAGATTTATTGACAAAAACATGAAGGAGAAGCCTCCGATGTCAAACATCGCAACGGTTCCTAAGAAGACTCTCTTCATGAACCTAGAATTCAAAGGTGATGTCGCAGCGGAAATTCTCAGAAACCGCCTTTCTAAATGTCTGAAGAAGACATTTCCAACAGCCACTCTACGTATCACATTCTCCTGCAGACAGTTAATCCAGTCTAACGCTAAGGACAAGATACCGCTTTTGGCCACCTCAATGTGTATTTATCAATTTACTTGCTCGTGTGGAGCAAAGTATATTGGCCGTACGCAACGTCAAGTCCAAAAACGTATTCTGGAACACTGCCCCGCTTGGTTGGCCAGAGGAGAAAAGAAGAATAGCAACAGCTCGATCCTCGAACACCTTGTCATCTCTGGACATCGAGCACCCCCACATGAATGCTTCACAGTGTTACACAGAGTCCCTCAATATCGTACAAAGGGACTTCGGATTCGCCATCTGTACATAGCTGAAGCATTAGCTATTCGAGATCTAAAACCGGACCTCTGCATACAAAAGCGATACATACATTCTCTTGCCTTACCATGGCCAGAGTAAAGTTCTTATCACAATTTTGCTTCTTTCCTTTATTATGTAAGTTCACTATTATTACCATTATTATTTTATTTTATTAATACTTTTATTATCATTTTGTCCCCATCATCCACATTTTATTACCACTCTATTACTGTTTATTAATAACATTGTTTTTCATACATATTTTATACAAAAACACTTTATAGCCTTTCCACTAGTTCCTGTCCATTTTACACGAGATTATTGATTATTCACTATCTCACACTTATTACGTCATGCCAACTTCTGTCTCCTTTCTAACTTACAATTAGTCATCCCTTCTTACACCTTACATTATGTAATACAATTTTCCAAGGACAAAATTTACCAGTATCTGATTGGTCTAAAGATTTCTTTGTTAATTATAATTACGATTGTACAGCTCATGAAAATGAATCGTCGAAAAGAAAATTTTCTTCGCTGTTTGTGCCTTTTTCTTATGGTAATTATAAACTGGAGAGATGAACAAAACTGAAACATCAGCTTCGGTTATTGTAATACTCAAACAAAAGAACTTTTGGTTAATTAATCCGGCATTTTACTTAGCTGAATAGCAATTTTAGTTGACTATAAGGTAACATTGAGTCGTGGTTCGACAGACAGGTCTCATAACTCAACTAATATAAGGATTGTGAAGAAATATCCAGAAGCTGCTCACTTAAATCCTGATTTATTTTACATTTCCGTTTAAACTGTAATCATCATCATCTTAATACGGAAATGCAACTATTTCAAATGTGTACATAGGCTAGCTACCTCTTCTTGTATCTACCAATTCAGCTGCTCCTGTAGAGCCGGTTATATTGGCCATTGTTATAGGAATTCAATTTTTCGTGTTCGGGAACACTTATCAGTACAGCTAGTGTGTGGGGTGGTTCAGTGGGGTCCGGGGTTTGATTCCCAGCTGGTGCACAACTTTACCCCCCCTTAGCCGGTTCTAAGTTGGACAAAGAAGGAAGGTTGAGCGTGAGGCTAACAACCCCACTCTGTAAAAACACATCATTGCTACTGAAAATTCAAAGCTCAAGCTTGAAGCCTAATGTTCCACTGGGAACGCATAAGAATGACACATCAGTATGGCTGTAACGATACAAGACGAGGGACTAATTAATGGAATGTTTGAGTGCAATTTGGTATCTCTATACAGCGAAATTATGTACACATTATCTTCAAATCAACATTTGCACAGATCTTCCGTGTTGTGCTACTTCTGGCCTTCATATTGTGTTTCATTCACGTCTCCCGTGTGTCTCCACAACGCTGTATCGTTTGCTTTGTGTGACATCAAATCTATCTCCCTGCTATTTGATGTTTTTATGCCGATGAACGTCTCTTTATATACTACTGATAAACCTTATCAGTAACACACGCCACATAGCTAAATAAATGTGTAATGAAAACCATAAACAGTTCGATTTTGGATCACCTAGTCCAAACAGGCCTTAGGGAATCTTTCTTTAACATCTATCGGGTGCCGAATAAATTTCCGAAGGTCTCCAGATACCGAATTCTTCAAACGGCAGAGGCTATTGCAATTCTCTTAAAACAATCGGTGCTCTGTTTACAAAATAAACAGCTCCAGCCACTATTACTACCCTGGCCTGATGTGGAATCTATAAATTCACAAATAATGAATTACATAGTCCCTTTTAAGTATGACCTTCCATCCTGTATATATAAATTCTCCTACCTCTTATTATTCTACGTGTATAAACAAACCTTTTGTTTTCCTTCTTAAACTTAGTCATTAACTTACAAACACATAACCTTCTACCCAATTTTTTCTTCCTGTTTTTGATATTACCATTCATCCAAATGAAGTCAGTATGAACATTAGTCATTCATTATTATATATTCGTTGTTATTCGTGATCACTTACTTTGGAGAAGTGGTTTTCAGTCTAGTTTCAAGTTTGACTACGAATTGATATCAGTTAGAGAACCAGTGAAAACCAGAGAGTACTGTTTCGTCCTAGTTTGGGACTCATCGGCAGGAAGCACTCACCGGGGTTCGAAGCAGGGCTGTCCGGCTACGTGGCAAGCTTGTGGGTCATTCAGCCACTAGAACCTGACTCAATGACCCATGGATTCTAATTTTGTTTTATTTTATGCATATTATCACACACATGTTTTGAACTATAATCTACTAACAATCTATTCTCATACAACTTTTGGAATTTTGATATATTACTGGTTCGATGTTATTTCTAAGAAAGATTAATGTTGTCAATAACAATAACAAACCAATACTTTAATAACAATAATTCTTTAATTATTATTAATTGTACAACATGATGGAGAAGTTATCGAAAAGAATATTCTTTGTTCAGCAATATTTTGAGATAATAATAATAATTGCGACACAGTATTTGTGATTATAATCATAGTTTAATATCAAGCTACAGAATATGTTCTGTACTATATAAAATGGTTTATAGAATGTATAGATCTTAGTAGGAGGTGAGAAATTAGCAGGACTAGTAGTAGGCGAACAAAAGCATTACGCAACAAGGTGAGAGGTTTGGTAAGCTACAGTTTAACTTTGCAAAAAATATACTGAATTAAAATAACCAATGGGGTAAGTGAAATAATACCGGAAACTGTGAAAATAATAGTAACAGTTATAATGATAAGGGAAAGATACACAGATGAAACAAACAAAAAAAACAAATAAATGTTTTTACCCCTCCTTTCTGTTCTGTGGCCAAGGTGGAAATAGGGACTGTACATAATTCTTTTGTACACAAAGGTTTGACTTAAATTCATGCATAATTGGATTCTCCTCTTTCTTTAGAAGTGTGGAAAGAAGAAAACGCAGCAAGTTAGCATGACTTCGATAGATGATTTTAAATTCATTGTCAGGATTAGTTGAGTGACTGAAGTCGATCATTTGTTCTAGAATATAGCTTCCCAGACATACCCTTCCTTTCTTCCTTGTAAAACCATGATAGATTGTGCCCTGAAATGCTTTCCACACGAATGGAATGTGTTTAACATACTTTAGTTCATGATGGATGTGTGGAGACAGTCCGCAGGTAGTCTAGAACATAGGTTTTGTGCTTAATAACAGTCGTCTATATGGCGTTTCTGGAACTGCAAAGAAACTGTTGTCCCTTCCTTGAGAATAGTGTGGATCTAATGAATCCACAAAGAGTGAATACATTCTAGACATTGAGAACAATTTCAAGTCAAGTCGTCAACAGTCTCCAGCCATTGATTCTTAATGTCTCGAGGACCCCAGCAGAGCAGTCTACACTTCCTGATGTTGATGGAACCAACAGTGGAAGATTTCATTGATTCATTCCATATATGGGGCCAACCACTTCTAACTCTTCCAAACTAATCAGATGTCAGCTAACATTGTTCGTCGGAAAAGGTGATAGCTTATCATACGTAATAAGTGTCCTAACTATCTCAATCGATGCACCTTCACAACTTCATCAACAGACTTTCTCTCCTCACCTGACACATTCTACGGCTAACCTCAGTATTACTCATTATATCACCTAATATGAGTGACAGAATTATTATTATTTCCTTTAATTCCTAGAGGAATATAGGGCTTCACCCGTGCGCCTCCATTGCGTTCGGTTCTCTGCTAGAGTTTTCACCTGGCACCAAGTCTTACCACACGTTTTCATCTCCTCTTCACATGACCTCCTCCAAGTCACCCTTGCACTAACGACCAACTCGCCGCTTCCCTTTCGGGTTCCACTCGAACAATGGCTTGTCTAGTGATGTCACTTGATGGTTTCCTCAGAGTATGACCAGCCAATCCATCTCCATTTCTTCCTACCTATTTGTTTCACAATCGGTTCCTGCTGGGTTGGTTCGCTCATTGCCAGAGATCTTTGTTGCTGATCTTTTCTGGCCATCTGATCTTGAGTATTAAGCGAAGACAGCTGTTAATGAAGGTCTGTAGTTTGTTTGAGGTGCTCTTTATGACGCACCAAGTCTCTGATCCAGAATGCAGACACTTATAGTTCCAAATGACTAGCCTATTCACACCTCCCACTTTCAGCAACCATGTACAAAGCCAAAAAGAAGGTTGAAGTGAAAAGCTGAGCAATACACATTTCCTTTAACGGAGAATTAGATATTACGGCTGCGTGAATGCTGCAGTCAGACTGATCTATTAGGTCAGTAACTGACCTATTGCAGGATAAGGTTGAAAATATTGCTTGGTCTCCAGGGCATGGCCAATACCATTCTGTCTAGTCCCTGATGCTGACCAAATTTTTATCGGCATGGCATTGGTTACTTTTTAGTGACCAATAAATGCGTTTTCTTTCGTTTAATAGAAATCAGTCGATCTCTATAGAACCGCAAAATAATGTTATAGTGTAAACAAAGAATATTCAATAATTTGCATTGGAATGTCGCAAACACATGTCTAACTAACTATAAAATCTTGGGTTTGTGCAAATTTGGTTGGTTTCAAGATAGACATTTTACTAAAAAGACAACTTTCGTAACGCTGATTATTTTGGGAATAGTGATATTCGGTCGGTCGGTTTTCGACATAGAACTTTGCACATATGTGCGGCAGTTCAAGTCGCCACACTCCCTCCTTGTAGCACACAAAGCAAGAGAAGAAAGTAGGAGAAATGCATAATATAGACAGTAAACAGGGGAGTGAGACAAAGGAATAGTAATATCGAAGAACAATATAGTTTTATTGGAGATTATAAGTCACAAGGAGTGGATGCATCTTCGTTAGCCATTGAGAACGACTTTGAGCCATGTCACCTATTGTCTCCAGCCATTGGTTTTTATCGTCCCGAGGACCCCAACCAGGAAGTTTACATCTTCCTACGTGGCTTAGACTAACTGCTGTAGATTTCATTGACTGGTGCCATGTTTTCGTTTGACCGCCACTAGCTCTTCTCCAGCCTGGCCCTATATCTGCTAACATTGCCCATTGTCGAGGAAGGCGATGACTAGGTATACGTAACACATTTCCTAACCATCTCAGTCGATGTAATTTCACAACCTCGTCGACTGATTTCCCCGCCTTACCTAGCACTCGACGCCTAACCTCAAGATTGCTCACCTTATTATACCACTTCACGCGGGAGATAGAACGCAGACACCTATGATCGAAGACAGCTAATCTTTTCATGTCTTCTGCTCTCAATGGCCAGGTCTCACAGCCATAAAGGAGGACGGAGCGGACTGTTGAGCAGTACACACGTCCTTTGGTCGATAGTCGGATAGTGATATTAACAACAAGAAAGAAAAGTTCTATAAGTAGATAATTTTGTAACAATCAGAAAATAGGACTTAAAAAGAAGGAAACTAAAGAGATTCAGTAGGAATTAAAACTCTGATGCAAACGTGATAGCATAAAATGAGTAAAAAAAGACCGAAAACAGGGCTTTTTAAGAATTTTAAGTTTAGTGTGGACTAAAGATCCATTGGAAAATGAATATTGAATTGAGTAAGCAAAGAATAAAGAGACTATGCTATCAGGTTTAAAACTGACTCCTTTTAACCACTTATTTCAGATGTTTGAGCATAAAAATTGAAGAGGGACCGGATGTCAGTGTGTTTATTATAATTTATATAAGTACCAAGTTCAAATCTCAACAAGAGTCATTACAAGGATATAGGGATAACGATATTTGTAAGAGAGAAGGCCAACAATGTTACACCTAAACCTAAACTGTGGTAGTCAGATGAAGGACTAAGTGGATAAATCAATAATCCACAAATTCACATATTCGTCTTATCTTTCACTACCTTAACGACGAGATCAATTAAGACATGTAAACAGCCACGTTTGTACTGTGGTGGTGTGATACAGACAATGTGTTCCAACGGAATATTATTATTATTTCCTTTAATTCCTAGAGGAACATAGGGCTTCAGCCGTGCGTCTCCATTGCGTTCGGTTCTCTGCTAGAGTCTTCACCTGGCTCCAAGTCTGCCCACACGTTTTCATCTCCTCTTCACATGACCTCCTCCAAGTCACCCTCGCACTGACGACCAACTCGCCGCTTCCCTTTCGGGTTCCACTCGAGCAATGGCTTGTCTAGTGATGTCACTTGATGGTTTCCTCAGAGTATGACCAGCCAATCCATCTCCATTTCTTCCTGCCTATTTGTTGCACAATCGGTTCCTGGTTGGTTCGCTCATTGCCAGAGATCTCTGTTGCTGATCTTTTCTGGCTGGCCATCTGATCTTGAGTGGTATTGAGCGAAGACAACTGTTAATGAAGGTCTGTAGTTTGTTTGAGATGCTCTTTATGACGCGCTGGCCAAGTCTCTGATCCGTGTAGTGAGTAGCACTGACTGACTTCACATTGGAGTTGAAAATCCGGATCTTATTTTTGATGCTGAGTGCTGTTGACCTCCACACAGACTTGAGAGTAGTGAAAGCTTGTCTTGCTTTTCCGATTCTTGCTTTGATATCCTCGTCAGTTCCGCCTGTAGTTGAAACAATGCTTCCCAAGTAGGTAAAGGAGGTTGTTTCTTTCAGGTTCCTCCCATTTATGCTGATTGTTGTCTGTTGTTGTTGCTGTTGGTGTTGTGCAGGAATCTTCATCACCTCTGTTTTCTCTATGTTCACCTGAAGTCCTATCTTTGATGCTTCTTCTGCCAACTTGTTGCTTTTCGCTTGCATATCTTCCAGTTTGTGGGAAATCAGACATATATCATCGGCGAAGTCCAGATCCTCCAAGTTTTTTGTGTGAGTCCATTTTATGCCTGTTTCCTCATTGCCCGCTGTTTGTCGCATTATCCAATCTACTGCAATCAGGAAAATCATTGGCGATAGTAGGCAGCCTTGTCTTACTCCTGTCCTCACTTCGAAGGATTCCGTAAGTTTCCCGTTGTGGATTACTTGGCATGCAGCATTGTCGTACAGCTGTTGGATGAGATGTATAATTGTCGGTGGCACCCCTTAGTAGTAGCGAAGTAGTTTCCAAATCACCTCTCGATCGACGCTGCACTATCGAAGGCCTTTTCAAAGTCGATGAAGTTGAGATAGAGAGGTGACTGCCATTCCAAGCTTTGTTCAATGATGATCCGTAATGTGGCGATCTGATCAATGCATGACTTGTTTCTCCTGAATCCAGCCTGTTTCGGTCGAAGTTTTTCATCCAGGTTGGCATGTTTGATTCTCTCCAGGATGATGCGGCTTAGTATTTTGCTTGGGATGGACAGGAGCATAATTCCGCGCCAGTTCTTGCATTGACTTAGGTCTCCTTTCTTTGGTAGTTTGAATAAGTATCCTTTCTTCCAATCTTCGGGTACTTTGCCTTCTTTCCACACCTTCTCCAGTAGTGGCGTCATCAAGTCCGCTGTTGGCGATTGGAGGGATACATGAAACCTAGAGAATATATGCAGTTCACGGTTTAGTTCCAGTAAACATAGATGTTATTTAAGTTAAGACCTTAAGTAGTTGCCAAAAAGCTCGGAATTTTCGAGATGATGTGTGATTCTTAACCGAGTTGTATATGTAAAAGTCACTATACAGTGTTTTATCACTAGGTTTCATAGTGATGTGATAATTAAATCACTGGATATCAATTAGGAGTGTAAAGTACTTATCTCACTTGGAAATATTCTAAAATAAGCAATGCGTGACTGGTCTGTAGATTAGGGTGACGATTCATTCAATCACTTAAGGCTATTGAACATTGAAAAAGTAAAAAAAATTAGATAATTAAGGTTAAGGTTAAATGAATCTAGTGTTCAGTATAATTAAATTATAATTTATTGATTAGTTCTTTTTTAATTTTTGCTCAAGATGTTTTTTAATAAATATTTGAGAATTATAAAATGCATAGTTTAATCTATTTCAGATTTTTGCTTGTTGTGTTCTCTTAGCTGGGCTAGTTGAATTGTGAAGCTTTCGCTGTCCATCTGGACAGCATCTTTAGCGCTAACTTCAATGTAAAGTGAGTGCAGTAACCGAGAAATTTGAAAAATAGGCGGTGAGTTTAAAGAGCGGATAAATGTATCAAATGGTGTCAAGCAGGCTAGCTCATTTAGTTGTGTAAATAATTCATAAACCTGATTGTGTATTTTTATTGCTATTGCTGAAATTATTTCAATCCCTCTCTGTGTTTTCCTGCTCCATCATAAATTCCATTAGTGAGCGTGAGCTTTGAAAATTCTCCAAGGATGCAGTATCCCTCACTGCTTAATGACCCAGACTGTGATTGTTTGTCTACGGAGTTTGTAGGGGACTTAATAAATCCAAGTTAATGAAATAATATTGTAACAGTATATTATCAAAAAAATACAGTTAACGAGTTATAGAAGTTAATGGTTACTTGATGATACGGTTAAAGGTCACTGCTACAAATTATTAATATAATCCACAATAGTGTTCACTGCTGGGATCGTGTCTACTAGTAGAAGTTGTGCACCGGTTGTAGAATAGTCTTCGGATAAGAATGAGAGGTTCCTGCAAAATCCAAAGTATACAACACTGTTAGTAATGAAGCATGCAGACAGTATGGACCAGTGAGGAGACGAAGCGTCGAGCAGCACACTGTATCTTAGATTGTACTCCAAAGTTATAGATATATTTTAAAGTGAATCGTTTTAAACAAAAGTTATGTACAATGTTTCCATTTTTAACATCTAACAAAAAACTGTACAATCATACTGTTCTAGAATCAACACAGCTAACCCCTTAGAGGTCTGGAGAGACTACTGGAAGCTCTCATTGTTAGTGGTACGAATAATAGTGATAACAATATTTTGTGACAATAAGAATACATAGAAAAATGCGAGTACGCGAAAAGGTATTTAGATCGTTCAAGGTTTAATGCATGTACAAATAGTTCAACAACAAAGAATTAAATCGAAGTTTATGATAATTAAATGAGGTTTGTTTCTTTTTTTGTGGGGCAGAGGCTATGAACAAAGAAAATTTTTATATAGAAATATAATATCTACGCACAGAGTCATTAGGGAGAGTGAAAAAACAATTAGAATAAAAATAAATCATTTCTTTGATAAGCGCAGATACCTGTCTTGTAGCTAACATACAAATAAACAAATAATAATAGTGATAATAATCAATTTTTTTTATACTGAACAATAATAGTAGTAATCATGATAATAATGTCTAAACGAGAAAAATATAATTGTTTTATCAGTCCCCAAATTGAACATAGCGGGCAGGTTCACTGATCTGCCGACCACTGCGCGTTTGGTAAGGGGGAAGGATAGGAATTTGTACAGTTTTAGGTGTGCAGACTTGCTAGTTATCCGTTGGTGCAGCTGTTGAGGTGCCGTCCCCATCAGTATATGCTGGTTCAAGTCGATCAACCGAAACAGTTACTGTTTTACCATGTCTGTTTAACGTGAAATATTTTTCCTCACGGTGAATTACTTGTAAGGGTCCTTCTTACACCACCGATTCTAATAAATAGGAACTTGTACATTTTTAAATACTTGCTAACGTGTTCTCTGCGGACAGATTGTCTGGGGGCTATTGACTGAAGCTTCACTATCTGTCGGGTCAGCTGGTTAGTGAACTCGGAAACATTCACCTCCGTCGAATCATGCGAAGGGACTAACTGTCCAGGCAAAGTCAAGGTAATGCGGTATACAAGTTGAGCCGGTGTACATCCGAGATCCTCTTTAATGGTTGACTGAATGCTGAGCAAGATCAAGGGTAGATGTTCACTCCACTCTGTGCCATCAGGGAGCTTTTCAGTTGCCTGTGAAATCTTTCCACAAGACCATTCACTGTCGGAAGGTATGCAGTCGTGGAGATGTGTTGCATTCCAAAAAGTCGGGTCAACTCTCTAAATAGTTTCGCTTGTAACTGAGAGCCTCCGTCTGATATCGCCGTAGATGGTACACCATAGTTCGATACCCAGCGACCAAAAACACCTAAGGCGATATTTTCGGCTGATACGTCGTTAATTGGGCAGGCGATAGCCCACCGAGTGAATCTATCAATAGCCGTGAAGGTGTGTGCCTAACCTTTGGACGGTGGCAATGGACCAACCATATCAATGCGCACATGCTGGAATCGTCTTTCGGGTAGATCATATTTCTGGGGAATGGTGACCGTGTTGGCGTCGGTATTATAAACATTCGCGTGCCCATCTACTGACATCAGAATTCATTCTGGGCCAAATGAAACGCTCTCTGATGAGTTTAACAGTCGCTTGCATGCAAATGGTTGAATAAGGCTTTTCGGCATATGAGCGGACCAAGTGTCGATCAGTGCCAGTAGATACATCGCAGACTACAGTTGCGTCTGATACAAGAATAGGTACATCCCTGAACTGTAAGATTTTCCACGACAAGTTAGGAGTCGTTCCTTTGGGACTTCGCCATACTATCGAGGCTGATGTATACTGAAGTTTGGATCTGGTTTATTTCACATTGTGGATGAGAATCAGCTACTACATTTGCATCAACTTTGATGTACTGAATTTCAGTTGAAAATTGGGAAATGTAGTCCAGTTTTCTAGCTTCTCTAGGAGAGTGTTTATCTAGCGCCCTAGTGATAGCACGGAAAAGTGGCTTGTGGTCAACAAAAATGGTGAAATGTTGACCTCGTAGTAAGTAACTCAAATGCTTGACCGCTAGATAGATAGCCAACAATTATCTCTCTCAAAAGTGCTATAGTACTGCTCCCACTGCTAATCGCCAGTCATCTGTGCACAGGATAAGAGATGATTTGGGATTGATGTGAGAAAGAATGAAGACTTTGAACAAAGCTTCTTTGGTGTTACAAAAAGATTCGTGTGGTTGTGCTGACCATTGGAACTTTTTAGGATCACTTTTAAGGAGATCAGTTAAAGGTTGGACGGTGGAGGCACACGGAGGGATAAAAGGTCGATAGAAATTAAACATCCCCAAAAATTGTCGGGCTTTCTTCAATGAATCCGGTTGAGGGAAGCTTTTGATTGTATCTATCTTTTCCTCAGTAGGCCTGATGCCATCTGCGGTTATGTAATGTCCCAGAAATTGAATAGAAGAGGCACCAAAAATGCGCTTCTTAGGGTTTATAGCGACACCATATTGTTCGAAACGCTGAAACAAGGTGCTGAGATGATCCTTATGTTCCTCTGCCGACTTGCTAGCAATTATTACATCATCGATATAAAGGAACACAAAATCAAGGCCCTGAGTGACTTGGTTCATGAAGCGCTGAAAGGACTGTGCAGCATTTTTCAGATTGAATGGCATTCGTAGGAATTCAAACAGGCCAAAAAGTGTTATAATGGCTGTCTTCTAAATGTCCTCGGGAGCGACTGGTATCTGGTGATAAGCTCTGATTAAATCCACTTTGGAGAAAACAGTTTTACCATGCAGTGTCAGAGAGAAGTCATGCAATTGGCGAGTGGGATAGAAACCTAAGACAGTAGAATTATTCAAACGTCATCAATCCCCACATAGTCGCCAGTTATGCTCGGCTTTTGGTACCATATGCAAGGGTGAAGAAAAAGAACTATTGGAGGGTCGATTGATGCCCAGTTGCATCATGCGTTCAAATTTTGTCTTAGCTGCTGCCCACTCATCAGGTGGTAGTCAACGAAGACGTGCTCAGACGGGTTGATCGGTAGTGGTGATTTTATGCGTGACAGAATGAGGACCGACTTCGATATTGTAAAACAGCTTTAGAATTTTGTGGAAACGTTACGATAATGCAGAAAATGTGCAGTTATCAGGCTATTCGATGCAAATGTTATAAACCGAGTAATTTTGGATGATTCCATGGATTTGAAGTTGGTTGCAGTTGTCAATCAGCCTTTTCTTGTTGACATCGACCAACAGACAGAAATTACTTAAAAAATCAGCACCGAGTATAGCATGACGAACGTCAGCTACTATGAAAATCCATGTAAACGACGGCATAGACCATGGTTCAAGATAAGTGATTGTTCGTCGTACGTATGTATGCTTGTTTGGTTAGCTATTTGAAGTGACATTTTGCTAGCTGTGCTAGAAGGTCGCCTGCATAGCGAAGGGGGTATTACACTAACTTCGGCCCCTGTACCCATCAGGAATAATGTGCCTGTAGTTTTATCCCTCACGTATAAAAGGCGACTTAATGATTACCAGTAAAATCCGTCGCCATTACTGTCTGGCTGGGGAGTTTTCCTGAGCCGAGTCACTACTACTGAAATTGCATGGTTTTACACACCAAAAAGCTCGACTTCCAAACTTTCTATGTTATCAACAAATATTTCGAGATGTGAAGAGGAAATCCAAGGTAGTATTCCATTTCTGGATGTTCTTCTTACAAAGAGAACAGACGGTACCTTAAAGCGTAACATCTATAGGAAAGTCACCTGGAATGGACAATATACCCACTTCCATAGCTTCATACCTATACAATACAAGCGCAACCTAATTCGTTGTCTTAGTCATAGAATTAGGCGCATATGTACCGACGACTGCATTGAAGATGAAATAAAAAATCTCACAAACGCCTTGCTACAGAACGACTATCCTACCAACTTCGTAAAGAAGTATATCAATGAAACTACACACAAAACTAAGCGAGACACAGTAAGTAAGAAAAAGCTTTACTTAAATTTACAATTCAAAAGCGACACATCCAGCGATATATTAAACCGTAGATTAACGAGAGCAGTTGAAAGAACTTTCAGTGCCGCAAAACTGCATGTCACTTTCTCAACCAAACCGATATTGACACTGTGCATTAAAGATAGATTACCGAAAATGACGACATCAATGTGTGTATATAAATTCAACTGCTCCTGTGGAGCTAATTATATAGGTCGTACCCAAAGGAATTTATCTTTACGCACTCGTGAACATATCCCGGTCTGGCTTGGGAAAAGAGCGACCAAATCATTAAATAGTGCAATTCTGGCTCATCTAGTGGATAGCGAACACAGCATCAAAGTAGAAGAGTCATTTACAGTTGTGTATCGAGTACCAAACAATCTCCCCAAAGGCACACGATTACGCCTCCTAGCCATAGCTGAGGCTTTAGAGATTAACAGAGAAAGACCAGACCTATGTGTGCAGAAGAAACTTATTCACTCCCTCTGTCTACCCTGGCCCACTATAAGGTCACCAGGATCATAAATTTCCGTATTATTATTACCATTATTATCATTCTGTGATATCATGTCTTTATTATCCATTTCTCCACCCAGTCTATTTCACCTCATTGTTACCCTTAATTTTGTCAACCTTTGTGATTTTATACTAAGCCTACCAATTCTGTAACATCTTATTACAATTTAGCCTCTTTATTTTATCATTAGACATTATCGGTCAGCCCTCACATTCAGTGCCCCCTATGTTAATGTGTGTTTGTATGTATTTTGTGTCTATCGTATTTCTCTCACCCCAATGACACTTGTATTCTGTTGACTATAAAACAGCACTATATCACCCAATTGTTCATTCACACTTCATCACATTTTTTCTGACTATACACCCTATACACATTTGATTGATTATGTTAACTAATGGACTATCATCTCAACTTACACATGCACCCCAATACAGTTTCTGATATTATTTTCATTTGCCTTTATTGGCTATATGTACTCTATTATTCATGGATTTATAACTGTAGAGCCTGAAGAAGAAGTTATCGAAAACAATTGTTCGCTCACAATCTTGTTTTGATTTCAATATGGGGATATTTCATTAATTAAGAGATGTCCTGGTCCGCTGTCTTGAGAAAGACCGTCGATGCTGTTCTGACCTGGACTATGATCCACCACATCGTGCACCTAAGCTGGACATCTCAGTTTCTAGTTGCTCCATCGTGTTTACTTATGCCAAAAGAGTTGATAATACAAATGTGTCCACAGTAGACGCAAACTGAACTGGTGACTCATTACGATGGGTGGGTGATGACATGATTAGTATATGGATATATATATAAAAATGATGAGAATATAAATATGCACTTTACAAAACTATAAATGTCCAAGCCGGCTCACCAATTAATAATATATTATATTCGTTTATATTGCTGTTGATCTTGTTGAACTTGTGATTTATTCTTCGCTGATTAGTAGATTCTGTTTATATCAACATGCTTATTAGTTGCAGATGCTGTCCAGAAGGACAATGAAAGTTTCGCAAATGAACCATCCAGCTCAGAGAACACAACAATACCAAAAACAGACAACTGAGCTACAAAAATTTTACATTATTTCAGGTTACTGTTATTATTATCATTATTGTTATTCCCTTGGGTGACAGCTGGAACTACGGTTTCAGCAGCGCATTACCATTTCACTGTATTATTTGCAGTCTTTTATAGCTGGCTTCACGACTGCCCGCAAGCTTTCATCTTTTCCTCAAATGATCTTCTCCACGTCACAATTGGACACTCAACTCAACATTTCCTATCCGAGTTCAACTAGAGGTCCTGACGCATCATGTCACTCAGTGATCTCCTCAGCCTATCTTCAATGCGCCTCCATTTCCTCCTGCATATTTGTTGAACGATAGGTTCTTGGATGCTTCTCCCTCTGCCAGAAATGCTTTCGTGACGCATGTCGGAAGTCTCTGAACCATATGGAAACACTGACCTAACATAAGTGTTGCGAATAGGGTTCTTTTTCCTTATACTGATTGTATCAGGTTTCCAGACTGATTTCACAGTAATAAATGTGTATTACTCTTCCGATCTTAGCTGGCTGTGACATCCTAGTTTGTGCTATTGCGTGTGGTTAAAACAGTGCTGCCTAGATAAGTGAAAGATGTGACTTCCTTTGGGTTCCTCCAGTTGATAGTGTTTGTTGGTTGGGTGTCGTCAACACTTCTGTCTTCTTTATCTTCACTTGAAGTCTTCTCTTCGCTGACTTTTCTGCCAATATGTTGGTGTTTGCCTGTAAAATCTTCATTTTTGTGTGACAAAAGACATAAATCAACGGCGAAATCCAGATCTTCGGAAATCTTTTTCTCTGTCGAACATACGCTAGTCTTCTCGCTCTCCACAGCCTGTTGCATGGTCGAGTTCACCATAATCAGGGAATTACACATCTTTAAAATCAATGGATAACTAGGAACATTAATTAGTTGAAAAACCATGAAGAAATCTAGAGCTATTTTATTTTTACTGCATATGGGTGTTGCTCATTAGGATATGGCGACGAGAAGACAAAGTAGTTCAGAGAAGAGACTTTTTCTGAGATTTTATTCACTAAGTCGTATAATCGTGAATACATAAAAGTTTTGATAAACACAAGAGACGCATGTGACATTGATTTCAAGCGTGGCAACAAGCGAAACGGTAGATCTTTTCTAAAAAACAGAAATGTCATTTTTATCATCGATTTGTTGAAATGACTTTGATTAGTGGAGATTAATCAGAATTTAGCAGAAAACGTAAGAGTTTAAATCAAGTTACGTGATATGATGAAGAATCTGGAAAATCAGGAAGAGTATACAAACAAGAATGATTGGATATTACATCAGAATTGAACAGAATGAACGAAGACGGTAGGTTCAGAAGAACCGCACTACTAATAATAACAAGAGAATAGTAAAGACAGAACCTCATATTCAATGTCACACAAACTCGATGACTTGCAGGCAAAAACCAACAAACTGGTTGAAGAAGCAGTGAAGACAGGACTCCAGGTGAATATAGAGAAGACGGAGGTGATGGAAATGACCGACCAAGAGCTACAACAAACCAATCACTATCAATGGGAGAGATTTGAAAGCGGTTTCTTCCTTCACTTACCTGAGAAGCATCGTTTCAACCACAGGCAGTCGGAACAGATGAAGGTGTAAAAGCTGACCAGAATCGGAAATGCAAGATACACCTTCATCAAACTGAAATCAGTTTGGAAATCCTCTGCACTTCTCCGCCTCAGCATAAACCACAAGATTTGGATTTTCAATAGAAATGTGAAGTCAGTCAGTTCTTCTCTATGTGCATCACGAAGAGCATTTCCAACAACCTCTTGCAGAATTTTATCAACAACTACCTTCGCTGGCTCTATATTGAAGATCAAATGGCCGTAAATAATCAGCAACAAGAAGCTATTGGAAAAAACCAACCAAGAACCTATCGTTCAACAAATATGCAGGAGAAAGTGGAGATGGATTGGGCACATAGTCAGCAGACCGTCGAATGACGTCACACGCCAGGCCCTCGAATGGAACCCGGATTCAGGAGCGACGAGTGCGTCGTCCGAGGGTAACCTGGAGGAGGTCGTATAAGGACGAGGTGAGAGATTATGGGCAGTCGTGGGTCCAGTTAAAGAGGACAGCAGAAAATAGAACAAAGTGGAGATGTGTTGCTGAAGCCCTATGTTCCACTCGGAACCCAAGGGAACAATAATAATAATTCATTTGTGTAAATAGAACAGTGTCTTCTATTTAGACGGCTAGATTTTTAAATGAACCACAAATACGTACCATCTATGGAAAACTCCATTTTATTCGTACACAAGTTTCAGTGGTCAGTGATAACGGTATATTCATTTATGGTACTTTTTATCAACCCAGTGTTATTGCTTTGAAATCATGTAGAATAACATTCCTCAATCACTTTGTATGAAACTTGTTGATAATACCTACATATACTTCTATACGAGCAACTGAATTAGCGGATGCATTCTAGCGGTAATCAAATGTGAAGTCTGTCACTCACGTGGTTATAAAATATTGGGCTGCTAATCTCAGTGTTGATACAAAGTAGGTTCACCTTAGACGGTTAACTATCTTCTTCCCTTAAGAATTGGCAATGTATATTCTCATGTATAACACGTCTTACAGAAAAGAGGTTGAAATCACCCAGTTGGATTTCGGTCTTGTAATTTTGACTAGAAAACTTAGGTCAGTTGAAGTTTTCATTGGGAGAGGTTGCATTTAACGCATATATGGAGTTGAAACCACATATTACACATATCCGGTCGAAAACGAAACCTGATCAGGTCGCTTGCCGCTCGCATCCCGCGCATATGTAGCCCTGATACAGTGGGGTATGAGTTAAATCTTTTAAGAAAAAATCCTAATTGAAAATGGATTTCCACCACGTTTTATAGACAAGAATATACAGTCAAGTCCTATGAAATGTGACTTATCATCCGTACCCAAGAAAATACTGTACATGAACTTGGAATTTAAAGGTGACTTAGCTTCCGATTAAAAGAAGGATCCCACAGTCCCTGAAAAGAACATTCCCTGCTGCATCTTTGAGAATAGCCTTTACCAGTAGACCATTACTGTTCAGTAACCTGAAGGACAAGATCCCGCAGTTGACCAGCTCTATGTGCGTTTATCAATTCACCTGCTCGTTTGGAGATAGATTTATCGGTCGTTCGACTCGAGTTTTGTCTAAGAGGGTGCAAGAATACTATTCTGCATGGTAGTTACGAAGAGGTGGAAGTGGAGCAATAAGTAGCGCGAACATTGAACATATGGTCGATAATCATCACCCTATCTCTACAGCCTCCGCCTTTAAAGTCATCTACAAGGCGAAAAGTAATTTGCCCAAATCACTACGTACCCGACTCATCTGTATTGCTGAAGCCTTGGCTATCGGAACAGAAAAGCCAGATCTCTGTACACAGAAAAGTCCATTCAACTCCTCCAACTTTCATGGTCTTAATCCCTCTATGCTAAAGTATGGTAATCCCTAATCATATTTTGGCTCTACTAAATTTTTTTGTTTTGTTTATTCAAATTTGTATACTTTTCCTTTATTACGTCAATTGTTACTATTACTATCCTCACTCTGAACTGTCCCCGGTATTATTTCACTCGTTCCACTTGTCATTCTAAATCAATTCTGTTTTGCAATGTTAAATTCTATGTTATCAAATTTCACACAATGTTACGTAACGTTTTTATTTTCATTCGATTTGCCTGCTAATCCTATAATTGCACACCCCTTCCAAGTTCTATACATCCTGTGAATTATTCTATATATGACATCAATTGTTTTACCACTTGACAATTAACTGTGATTATAATCACAAACATTCTAATTGCATTTCATACCACTATTATTATTTTATGCATCCACGACTATGATTCAATTCCCTCACCGGATATAATTTCTTAAAAACCATACATATATACGATTGTACAGCTTGATAATAAATTCGTTGAAAAGAGTCTCTTCGCTGCCCTTCACTTATTTTGATTTTCTAAAGAGATAAGACAACAAAATGCAATCTGATTGAGACTAAGAATGATACTATTACGATAAACCAATAAAATCATGTTGTAAATACCACCTAACTGACTGACTGACATGAATCGGTCGAAACTATCAATGCTGGTTATAGCGTCTCAACCGCTTATCAGAAGAATATACGTCATGTAGCACTTTACTCTCCTAATGTGCAACAAATTCAGGTAAGTAGTCTGTAAGTATTACTCATGATCGTCTCTCACAAAAGGAACTTCAAGACCAGTTTTGAAAGTAGTACTGATATTTTTGATTTTATGTCCACTAGTATTACAATTCAGGTAACGATTTCACCTGTGACTAAATCCAAACATACTGGTATACCTGCCTCCGACTTTTTAAGTAGACTACAGTGTCATCAAGTGTTGGTTTGCAGGGATTTGATTGATTTGTACTGAAGTCAGTTCAATCAAATCCCTGGAAACCAATTCCTGAAAATTAATTTAGTACTCACTACTGACTAACTGCATGATGAAGTTGACTGAAGTTCCAGTTAAAAGTCGTGAGTGGCGGGGTTCACCAAGTTAGGTGTGAAGAGAAATACTCGACAATGTCCCTCCATGAGATAGGGGTTTCGGTTGGTTGCACCACAGGATGATACCGAATGCCGTTCTAGTTTTGCAAAAGGCCGGGCTGGAAGTGTATAATTAACCAGTCAGTCGATGGGTGTATCATTGTGTGAACTTGATGATGACATTTGCTAGCGGTTGCGACATATATCAGAAATTGGAAGAGGTTAGATTTCATGAAGCATAAAATTTCGTCCAAGTGGCTAAATGGCCAACCATCTCACCATGTTAAGGTCCGGGGTTCGACCCTAGTGCAGTCATGGGTGAGTACTATTGAAAAGCCCCAGACACGGACGAAACAGATGTCAATTACTCCTTAGTTCTCAATGGTTCTCTAAATGATATCAATCCGTGATTAAATTTCAAAACTTCTTCATACACTGAACAACGCCCAATTTCAATATGGTGAAAAAAGAGTAGTGACAGTTGAAGACATACACAGTTAGTTTAGTGAATGCAAAAAGACTTTTAAGAAAAAAATTTTTATATTCTTTTCTCCGTTCAAATTTACTTCACAGTTTTACATTATAGACAAATGTTAACCACAAAAACCCCGTTAGTTGTTCTACACATCATTTCAACAAACCAATAAAAGATAGAGAAGAACAGACAAGTGGAGGGAAAGATGTTCATAAGTATGTTATATAAAGGATTTAATATATAACACAGACTGTATATATATATATATATATATATATATATATATATATATGGAAGTTGTGAAATAGTTAGACAACGAAACAGAAATGCAGCGGGGAAAACGTAATAAGTATTCAATGACAATAATAATAATAATAATAATATTGGAAATAGTGAAATTAAGAGAAAAAAAAGCCAAACCAAATAAAACAGAAAATCAAAAGAGATAAAGAAAAACAATTTTTTTTTATTTGTTAAAGACTAACAACAAACCAGAAATGAAGTCAGCTAATTAATTACTTGACTTGAAGCCAGTTAGTTTGAGCCGGGGTATGTTTGAGTGTGTGTATCTTGGCTTATAATAAGAAGACAAAGAGAGAAACGAGAAGAAACACAACAGGGATATTATAAAACAGCTGATTAGTATGTGTGTGGGGGGTGGGGAAGGTGGGCGAGTGGAGGGTTATGTTTATATGAGTTTCACTCACCACAATGAAGTAAACGTCAAAATAAACACCACCACCACCACTAATACATTGTTGAAAAATAAACAACATCAAAATAAGGTACAACAATAGAAGAGTACTTACTCTAGAGAAGGAGACAAACGCACACACATAGATATTTATATGTGTTAAATGATCTGAAACTGTCTCTCAATCAAATAGTAAGAACAGGAATAATTCTCAATAATAAAGATTTATGATAATTAAACTGTTTGATATACAGGAGAAACAGAGGCATAGAATACTGTATACAGCGTCGTCGACATTGTCATCCTCGGCAGTAAAGGCCAACAATAAAATAACTAAGTACTTACTTACTTCTCCAATGGAGAATAGGTGTGAACCAATAGGAATGAAAA
This sequence comes from Trichobilharzia szidati, assembly GCA_944472155.2. Lineage (NCBI taxonomy): Eukaryota > Metazoa > Platyhelminthes > Trematoda > Strigeidida > Schistosomatidae > Trichobilharzia > Trichobilharzia szidati. The sequence goes on from OX235273.1 coordinate 94,673,434, forward strand.
GCAAGTTATATATATATATATATATATATATATATATATAATTCGTAGATTATGAACAATAAGATTCAGTTGCTGTTAATGGATCGACTGATCGTGGAGGCCAATTTATGACACGACGAAGCGGTCGAAATGAATTGACTGGAAGATAATCTGATTTCTTGTTATCATAATAGGTAGAATTGGAGGTGTTCACTGTCAAAATACAAATAAATTTTTACAAGACAATGAGAAAGAAGAATGCATGAGAGGATTATATATATATATTTTTTATTCCTTCACGTTCCCAGTGGAACATAGGGCTTCAAGCTAGAGGTTGAAGTTCTTACAGTGTTTATATTTTTACAGGATGGGGTTGCTAGCCTCATGCCCAACCTTTCCTCTTTACCAGCTTTATTTCTGGCTTAGCGAGGTAAAGGAGTGCGTCGGCCAGGAATCGAACCCCGGACAATGTGCATGGTCAGCGAGCGTCCTAACCGCTGTGCCACCGACGCACATATATATATATATATATATATATATATCATTGGTGGTGTCAACTAGTACACCTTGACAACGAGAATCCAATCCAAATAATGGTTTAAATCAATAACTTTATGGATTGAAAATATGTCTTGGTTTGATCATCTTTATTTACTGTTAACAAAATTTTATCTCACCTGATATGCACATTAAGGTTCCGCAGGAATTAAACACGCTTGAGATGGTTCAAGTAGCGATTCCCTACCGAACACGATGTTCAACCTCAATAGCATGATGGTTGAAATAACACACGATAAATATTACGGATATACCTATGAAAACCGGTTGTTGTGTTTTCTCCCCAGGTTTTGCGTCCCAAGTGGGACACAGGTCTTCCAGCTTTGAAGTTTTAGTAGCGATGATGTTTTTATGCAGTTGAGTTGCTCACCGCTCACCTTACACTGTCGACTGATAAACTAGGCGAGGCTTATGCGTGTGTCCGGTGGGAATTGAACCGGAAACACGTGCGTGACTGTTGAGCATTCTATTACTGAACAATCAACGAGCCACTATTGTCTAACGTATTCAAAATTCATTTTTCTACAACAGTAGACTGTACTCACTCCTTGACAAGTGATCAGTACGGCAGATGCCACAAGTGGGGAAATATGGAGGGAGATTTCATTACCAATGACAGATTTAACATATAGAAAACAGAAAGATTGAGCGAAGAAATATTTACTTTTCAATTAGATCCTCATCTCTGGCTCTACTCTAATATATATAGCATTTTTATTACAATACACAACAGTTTACCAAACAAGTGGCGATATGTTTGTTAACAATAATTAAACGTAATATAATTCTTGATTGAAATTTGGAAAATCTTCATTTAACAAGACTTTACACCAACAAATGGTTTTATTTTTGAAATTCCTAATTATAACTGTAACAGAGTTCAGAACAACATTAACAAAAGACTTAGACGACTGCCATATTATGATTATTACTCAGTTAAGTGCCTAGTGGAACATAGGGTCTTAGCAGCACATATCCATTTCACTCTGTTATCTGCAGTCTTTTGTAGCTGGCTTCACGACTGCCCATAAGCTTTCATATTCTCCTTAAACGATCTGCTCCATGTCACCGTCAGCCACTCAACTCATCGTCTCCTATTCGGGGGATCTCATTCGATCCATCTCCATTTCCTTCGGTATATTTATTGTGCGATAGGTTCTCTCTCCGCTAGAAATCCTTGTTGTTTATCCTTTCTGGACATCTCATCTTCCGTATAGAGCCCCTAAAAGGCAGATGTTGATAAAAGTCTACAGCTGGCTGTTGGAAACGCTTTCCGTGACGCATGTGTTAGGGCTCTCTTAACCACATGAAGGCACTGACTTGAAATCAGTGCTACTTATACTGAGTACTGTAGATTTCTGCACTGATTTCAGGTGAATGAATGTTTATCTTTCTTTTTCGAGCCTGGTTAACTGTGATATTCTCATCTTTGTTGCTCATGGTAAGTGGAAGCATTGAATTCCCTTATATAATAGATAGGCCTTACTGAGAAGTTTACTTTCGATTGTATTGTATATAGTCAATTTAGATATGATGGAGAAGATTTGTAGCTCAGGTGGATGATTTTGATGTGGTTGTGTTCCCTGACCTGGGTAGTTAATTTGCGAAGCTTTCATCGACCTACTAGGCGACATCTTCAGCGCATACTTCAATTTGAAGTGAGCTTTCAGATTTCTCCCCGAGTTTATTAATCATCATTATGATTAACTGAAGTATGCGCTGAAGATGTCGCCTAGTAGGGCGATGAAAGCTTCGCAAATTAACTACCCAGCTCAGAGAACTCAACCACATGAAAATATAGTCAATTACTACTTAATGTTTCAAACTACTAGTTGATGTACAAGTATGATAAATAACTTTCGATATAATATGGATATCAGGCACCAGTCGTTAACTATTGTAATTTATTACTGTAATGGCATATTTTTGTTGTGCTTTTTTTTCTTCTGAAAATAAAGAAGCAATAGACTTTAATCAAGTGCAGGTTCAATTGTGAAATACTTAAGATAACTATTGAAATTTGAGTGGAATAAGATTTTAATAAAAAAGAAGTTACACACACAATATGTTGGCAGATAGAAAAATATTTACAATAGATAGAGAAGAAGAAGAAGAAATGAAGCGTCTAGACAACCCCTAATGATATTGATTACTTTTGGCTAGCTGACGTCGTTATGCTACTATTTATACTATTAAGTAGCACGTCATTCGTTGAAATTGTCAACACATACCAAGCAAGCATAAGCAGCAAAAGTAAGTGCACTATAAACTTATTCATTTTGGGGAGCCTAATTTGAAATAAGCTAATGACAAGAATTTGTAAGTAGTATGTATATAATGATGTAAAAGTCTTGCATAGGCGTTCAACGGATTAAGTTGTAAAGACACACAAGAAGTGAAAAAATAATCATGGAGAAAAACACAACAGAGAATGCAGGAAAACAAGAATAACAGAAGCAGAACATGAGTGATTTTTGTAAAGTGTTCCTCTACGTCCTATACTGTCAATGTGCAAATCCCCAACACATAAACTTGCTAAAAAGGCTTAGTAGAATTATTGCATCCAGTCAAAACACAATTCTGTAAGTAAGTGTTAAGAGATACATTTGAATTGGTTGATTTTCTTGACAATAGTAATATTAATATTATGAATAAGAATATGTACTCCTTTGATGTAAACTCGTTATTCACTAATCTGCCTTTGCTCAAAACAGTTGACATTTTGTGTGATTATATTTCCACAAACAATTTTTTCATCCCCTTCCCTATATCTTATTTAAGGGATTTATTACTTCTATGTACTAACAATGTTAGGTTTACATTTGAAGGCGATTGTTTCCGCCAAGTTGATGGTGTTGCTATGGGAAGTCCGTTAGGGCCTCTTTTAGCAGATATTTATATGTCGTACATTGAGAATTTATCGGAGGATTTAATCGAAAATGTGCCACTTTATAGAAGGTATGTAGATGATATTGTAATCATCAGTGATAAGTCTTGTTCTGCCACCTCAATTTTAAATCGAATGAATGAAGTTCAGAATAGCATATCACTTACATCTGTCTGTAGAAGAGGAAGATAATTGTTTATCTTTCCTAGACATATTGCTTAGTCGACGGCTTGATGGGTCAATAAAAAGATCTATTTATAGAAAACCTACCTGGACAGGACAGTATCTTAATTACCACAGTTTCTGTCCTGTTTGGTACAAAAGAGCCTTAGTAAGGTGCCTCTTCAGTAGAATCCAACGAATATGCACTGAAGACACACTTGATGAAGAAGAAAGAAAGTTGACACAAACTCTGGTTGGTAAAAATTATCCAAACAAGTTCATCAGGAGATATAAAGTAGTCAGAACACCAAGACCCACTCTCCAACTCGCCCCTAAGAAAGACGTGTACATCAAGCTACCCTATATGGAGCATCAAAGCAGCTTGATAACTAGAGAAAGACTGAACGCTGCTGTCAAAAAGACTTTTTATGCAGCCAATATCATAATAATAGAGAATGCAAAGCCAATATATCTATCTAAGCCCTTCGAACATGCGAAAAATGACGTCACATCCCACTGTATTTACCAATTTGAATGTACGTGTGGACACATATACATAGGGAGGACTCATCGATCTCTGCAAGTAAGGGCTTCAGAGCATATTCCTAAATGGCTCCAGAAACAAATGGAATCTTCCGAATCTTTAAACGGTGAGAACAGGAGACCTAGCTGTTCTATTGCGAAACATATTATAGAGACAGGACATAAAATTGACATTAACAGATCTTTTAAACCTGTCTATAAAACGTGTTTGGGGCGTATCCTTAAGTTTGTGGAAGCCCTAGCAATTAGAAAGTTTAAGCCACCTTTATGCGTTCAAAAACAATTCGTCATCACATTAAACCTTCCTCTGTAAATTTTGTTTTGATACCATTGCAGATTTACTAATACCTCTACTATTTGGTTTAGTGGTCTTCATTGTTATTTTGACCTTGAATATGTCCTTTTAACTTGACCTAACTTGTCTATTTTCTCACCTCTTACCTCTTTATTAGTTTCATATATATTCCTATGACAAGTCCGTGTGTGATCAGATTGTTCCAAAAGTGTTGCGCAAATACATTACACGATTCAGACAAATTACGTCTTCTTATTGCTTTATCTAAAGTGTTTACCTTGTATTAACAATAAGTGAAGTGAATTATCAACATACCGTATTGCACAAAACGGCAGTAATCATGTCGCTAACAGTCTGCCACATTTGATTCTTCATATAATAAGAGAACGCTAACCAAACAGACTAACCCCCCCGCCCTGCCCCTCACCACTCTACGTGATTTGAATCAAAAGATAAAGACTTCATGCATTGGCGCCATATTTTCGTCTGACCATGCCTAATCTTCTTCCTAATCTAGCCTTATTTCAAATTAACATTTTTCATAACCACAGCTAGAACAGATGTATGATGTCACCAATAAATTCACACTAAATAAATCCTTCGTCCTTCTTTATGCTGCTGTAGGTATCTTTAATCTGTGTGGACCCACTCAGTTCTGTTTTCTTCTTTCTTTTTATACTTGCGTATCTCGTTCAAATGAATTCTGATTACAATTTCATTATTAAATGAGATCACACTGTGTGCTTTTAATGTTTGTTTTTCTCTCTACATACTAACTAACTACATTGATGTCACTAAACAAAACTCGCTTTATTCACACAAAAGGATTGTGTTTATTTGCATGCATAGATGCATGCATGGTGCGTATTTGTTGCTTTCTTTGTTTCAGTAATCAAATGCGATAAACTGTGTGGAGTGTTTCTCAGTATGAACAAGTCATTCACACATTCATTCATTCATTCATAACTCATTCCCTTTATGCATATGCATATTTCGTAACCAAGTTAATCCAGTGTAACAATTCAGATGAGAAATTTCGATTTGTCACACTTTTATGCTCCCCCTCTCCTCGAAGCACCACCTCCTCCTACTGTGTGTGCATATGTAAAAATATGGAGGAAGGTAGTGCGCGAAAGTCGATTGAATCAACACTGATCACAGTGATTGAAGTTTTCTTTTTAAAAACAAACTACAAGTGAAAATTCATCGAAATCAAATTTTTCTTGTAAAATTGATAAATTCTTTTGTTTTTTTGAGAAGAAGCAGGGGATATTTACGAAATGTTTAAACACAGCGGGACCGAAAATGTGTCTGTTTTCATTTTTATGATACACTGTTGTTTTTAGTTTAGATTGATTTTGTCTACACCCCTTAACCTCGGTAGTGTATAATTAAAATATTGTGACTGAGAGTTGAAGGCGGCAGAGACAAATAAGAAAAAAATTATTATTATTGTCTCCAAATTATCATATTTCGTGTCAGCATATCATTTCAAGTGAAATGTTAACAAACAAGTTAGAAGCAAGTGAAAGTATAGACATGCAAAGCCAGAAAGATTCGAAAAATAAAGGGAAAAGGTAACCATATGAATAAAGAGATAATATGGTCAGGTCATATAAAGGAATAGAAATGAAATATTATTCAACAACCACTTGGATTTACATGCCGTTGACAATGAACCACACCTAGCTGTCCAAACCGCAGCAGGTGTAACGCCATTTGAACAATGTGAGTCGTAGAGTAATCCACCACTTGCATACAAATGACAAATGTCAACTGAACAACACAGCGTTAAAAAGTCAATACAATGGTGGTTAAAGGTCAAAGAAGGCACATTTATAGTAGACTAATTAAGAGGAAAAGAATAAATTTCACAAACGGATGTCTTTAAACTCTGAAAAAAAATTATTAAACGAATATTTTGACTTTTCATCCTCGTATAGAACAGCACTAAAGACAATGTTTAGACTCATGTGAAAAGTTCTACTCAGCTCAAGAGGTGAAAAACAGTTATGCTTAACATTAAGTTATAAATACTATTTAAGACCATTGACTAAAGTAAATTTCCTGTACAGTATACTCTTCCTATCCAAAGAGGTGACAAAAGTTTGTCATTACAGTTAACTGTACAGAAATTTACATGACAATGAGCTGTACTGTCTTTTGCTGTTAAATCTTCGATATCATCTATCAGTAAGAAATTAGTTGACATCTTCCAGGATGTCGTACATACATGTGTCACGACAGAAGGCAAGAGTCAGGCAACAGATCGTTTATTGAGAAAATCAAGAGATATTTAATATGTTTAGATTTTTATGGTACAGGATTTCATCATGAGCGACTGCCCTATTCAGGTAGTAGTTACCTGGGGTTTCAGTGGGAAGTCGTGACCAGTAGGGTGCAGCAGGTTGGGTGTGAGGACATTTGGCTAGGGTTGCGCTAATCGTGAGTAGAATTCATGGACCATTGGATCGGGTCCCAGTGGCTTAATGGTATACGAGCTCGCCTTGTAACCAGAAGGTCCTGGATTCGAATCCCGGTGAGTGCGTACTGATGAAGAGTCTCAAACTAGGACGAAACAGCTGTCCAGTACTCCCAGGTTTTCCAATGGTTCTCTAACCAATGTCAGCTCATGATGAAATCCTGTAATCAAGAGATATTTGTATATTTTTATGTACATTATTATAGGTTATTGTTAGCTGAGAAACAGAGTCTTCTGATTGGTTGTTCTCTCACTGAAAGTTAATCTGTCATATCTTTGTGGCCATTTATTTGAAGGTCATACCATATTTATATGCGAATCGTATCTGCCCACGCAAAGTCTGTCCTGACTGGTTGTTGAGTTAGTCTTTGTTCGTGTTCTTTTCTCATGACCAAGATTTGGGACGTCAACATTGACGTAAATAGCTGTCTACAAATTTGGCTAGCAGATAGCTCTCACCACACATACACCTCAGAAAGTGAAATCTGTACACTGAATATCGGTGTTGTCAAGACTGAAATGAATGCATGAATTATTTATAACATGTAGTGAGTGATTCACAGACGATGAAGTCAACAATTCAGTTAAGTGTGTCACAGAAGAGAAATTTAATAGATATTGGATGTTTGGAGTCAATCAGGCAACAAACAAACAAACATTACGTGGGATTTAGCTGGTTATGTACAGAGAAGATCCGATTCAATTAAAGTTTCCAGAAATTTAGAACTTCGGCACTGTGGTAGAATGCAATTCCATATTAGATAAGTTTATTTTAATAATCACACAGTGATGCAGTATTAACAACTGGGTGACGCATAAATTACCGCTCATAATCATATCAATTTTTGTCATACGGTTTCACAGTTTCTCTTATACATATTTTTTTTCCTATTCTGTCTCTCCAATTTCCCTTTGTTGTTTGTTGCCACTTTCCATGCTTCCAGTATAAGCGTTGCGTCATTCCAATTGCACATCTGCGGTGTTGAATCGATAAACAAAGCTTCAGTGATTAACCCATCTCTCCACCTAACTATATTACTTTTTAATACTCTAGATACACCAGGAAGATACCCGACTGTGCAATCAGAATAACACAACACCTATACTGAAGACATGTGTGTCGGTGGCACAGCGGTTAGGACGCTCGCCGACCATGCACATGGTCCGAGGTTCGATCCCCGGCCGACGCACTCCTTTACCTCGCTAAGCCAGAAATAAAGCTGGTAAAGAGGAAAGGTTGGGCATGAGGCTAGCAACCCCATCCTGCAAAAATAAACACTGCTACAGAAACTTCAAGCCTCTAGCTTGAAGCCCTATGTTCCACTGGGAACGTGAAGGAATTAATAAGAATAATAATATACTGAAGACATGGAAAGTGGCAAAAAACAACAAAGGGAAGTTGGAGAAACAGAATAGAGAGAAAATATGCATAAGACAAACTGTGAAACCGTATAACAAAAATTGATATGATTATGAGCGGTAATTTATGCGTCACCCAGTTGTTAATACTGCATCACTGTGTGATTATTAAAATAAACTTATCTAATATGAAATTTAGACACTTTGTTTGCTGAATATTTATATATACAGTCGAAAATAAATAATCACAACACTTACCTGAATTTAGCATTAGTAAAACAGGATTCGATGGACTTCCAGAGAAAATACTGCCACCATCACTATTGATGCTAGCAGGCGTTACCGTAGGTATTGTAGTTTTTTTCGTCACCGTGGGAGGTTTATTCATAAAAACAGGAGGACGTCTTGCAGTGCAGCAGTTGGACTCTAGCTTTTCACAAGCACTTTTACAAATTATTCTATCTTGTGATTTTGAACGAGTTTGTAACCAAGGTTGATTTTCGCAAGCATATACCTTGAACTGAGATTCTGTTGTATTACAACAGTTGAGTGGATTGAAAATCCCTCCAGTGGATGAAACAGACTCTTTTTTAGATGTGTGTAGAGGAAGTGATAGGGAAGAGTTATGAAGAGTATTCATTTTGGAACATGACAATGGAGATGAAGACAATGACGATGAGGATGAAGATGCTGTAGAAGATGATGATGAAGGACTGAGAACTGGACACGGAGTTACCGATGAAGTAATAACTACGGTAGATGTTGCTATCGCCTCAGTAGTGATAGTACTGGTCGGATTACCAGAATCTGAAAAAACGGTATCATTGCCACAATCGTTACAATTCATAATCCAGCTATCATCAGGTCGAAGACGTGATGATGTACGATATGATGACCGTGTTGAGTGAGAACGTTCTGGAAGAATGACAACATTATTTGTCGTAGTACGACTATCTGTTGTTACAAGTAGGTCAGCATAGGAAGATTTTCTCCGTTCAATATGCCGCATTTTTACATTTGAAATACTAGGATTTCGTTTACATAAATCTTCGCCAACTGGAACTTCAGTATTAACACTACTATCTAGATTTGCATTCGGCGGTGCAGTGGACACATCTGAATTTGTTACTACTACACGAGGAAGGTGAACTGGTGAGGTGGAAGATGTATTCATACCATTATTGTTATTGCTACTACCAGAAGTATTAGCAGTACATGTGTTGGAAGAATTTACAGATTTACTTCTTTCCCATTTTATTGGCGGGATATATGATGACTCACACGGTGCTGAGATTTTTTCTTTCGCGTTTTGATTCAAAGATGCAGAGAATAAGTTCGAATCTAAACAAATTGGTGAAAAAAAACAATCTTTTAACGAACAATAAATGTTGCATAACATTTTGAGGATCAGTAAGTCGAAGAATAGTTTAACCCCTAAGATAGACAGTAATTCTTTCTAATAATATAAAAGCAATTAGAACACTCGAAGACTTGCAGGCGAAAACCAAAAAAACTGGTTGAAGAAGCTGGCAGCGAAGACAGGATTCCAGGTGAACATAGAGAAAATGGAGGTGATAAAGATAACCAACGAACCACAACAACAGCCAGCACCAATCACCATCAACGGGGGACATTTAACAGAGGTTGCCTCCTTCACTTATCTGTCTGTCTGTCTGTTTTCGACACAGAACTTTGCACCGATGTGCAGCAGTTCAAGTCGCCACACTCCATGTAGCACACAAAGCAAGAGAAGAAAGTAGAAGAAATGCATAATAGAGACAGTAGACATGGGAAGCATCGTCACAACTACAGGCGGAACGGACGAAGATGTCAAAGTCAGAATCGGAAAAGCAAGATACGCCTTCACCAACCTGAAACCAGTTTGGAAATCTTCCGCACTCAGCATGAGGAACAAGATTCGCATTTTCAACACCAATGTGAAGTCGGTTTCCCTATACGGGTCAGAAACTTGACAAGCGTGTCACGAAAAGGATTTCAAACAGGTTGCAGACTTTCATCAACAGCTGCCTTCGCTACATACTCAAGATCAAATGGCCAGAAAGAATAAGCAACAACAAATTATGGGAACATACCAACCAAGAGCCAATCGCTCAACAAATATGCAAGAGAAAGTGGAGATGGATCGGGAATTCATTGAGGAGGCCGCCGAATGACATCGCACGCCAGGCCCTCGAGTGAAATCCAAATGGGAAGCGACGAGTGGGTCGTCCTAGGGTGACATGGAGGAGATCGTGTGAGGAAGAGATGAGAGAGTTTGGTCAATCGTGGACCCAGTTGAAGAGGACGGCAGAAAACAGAACCAAGTGGAGATTTGTTGTTGAAGCCCTATGTTCCACTCGGAACGCAAGGGAATAGTAATATATAATAATAATAAGAAGAAGAACACTGTTCATTCATAGCTTGATTCTAACTATTCTCTTCTAAAGTCCACCTAGAATTTACGCTAAACCCTAACGGTTACCAGAGTATATATCAGAATATCTGCAAGATTTTATGATTGCTCTTGTATCATCATTAGAAAACACAAATCAAAAGCAATAATAGCAGTCACGTATAACCGGGTGCCAGTTAATTGTTTTTATTTATAGTAGGTTGAACCTAGAATTCAGAAAGCAATATGACAACCTTAACTCAGTCATTGGAATGCAGAAGCTGTTAGCACAGAATACAAAACACAAGTAGAACAAGATACTCACTCAGGAGATGCCAGAAATTCCTTGACTCATGAATATATCCATGCTATCGTGTTTATCAGCTAGGAAGACAGCAGAAAGAGATGATTGGTGTGCTTTAAAATGAATCACATTTTATTCATAAGTTGTCATTATCACAATTGTAATATCGTCTTATATGATTCACGTGTCAGTGTTATGTGCCATTTTCCAGTTTTGCTTGCTTTCTTGATTACCTTTTATGGCATCAAAGAGGTCATTGTTGGATTGTTAATCAACTGTCGTTAGTCTGTGTGGATTTGAATCCTATCCACATAGTTAAAATGTTACAACAGTGATAATACTGATAGGACACTGGATTAGTGGATTCTTTCTACTGTTACCTAAACACAAGAACAATATATAGACTGATCACTAAAACTACTATTCCCACATAGAGAAGACACAGACGAATGACTGAAAAAACAAGATTTATTTCTATATGAAAGAAAAGCCAAAATTACCGAGTTCTGCTGTAACGGTAGAAGACAAGAGACTTGATAACAGAATGTTTATTTGGAATTTGGTATCCCTATACAGCGAAATTATGTACACCTGATATGAAAATCGTCATTTGCACAGATCTTCCGTGTTGTGCTACTTCTGCCCTTCGCATTGTGTTTCTTTGTCTTCTTTTCCTGCCTCCCATGTTTTGCCACAATACTAGCTGGTTCGTTTGCTCTCTTTGACTTCAAATCTATCTCTCCGCAATTTGATAATTTGTGCCTACGAACGTCTCTTGATATACTACTGATAAATCTTATCAGTAGCATATGCCACACAGCTATTTATATAGTTCTTTAACTAGTCTAAGATATGAAAACTGATGTGAGTTAGTGGTCAAACTTGAAACTAATCAAACTGACACTTGACAATTTATCTAGTAACCACTGGTGACTGACTATAAGATGAAATCGACTGAAGTCCCTAGTGAGAAGTCATAACCAACGGGGTCCACTAAGTTTGATGTGACGACAGATATTCGTCGATGACACAGTGGCTGACAAATTGGGAAGAAGTTAGAATTCACTAGCCATAAGGTTTGGGTTTCAGTGGTTGGATGGTTACAACGAGCTCGCCTTGTAAAGTGAAGGGCCCTAGGTTCAGTCTCTAGTGGGTGCTCCTTGGTTCTCAGTGGTTCTCTAACCGGTACCAGTTCGTGATCAAACTGAAATCAATCGAATCCTTGTAAACCAACACTTGGAAATTATAGTTTAACTAGTTAGCATGTACCAATAAAAATCTACTCAACTGATCTTTAATCTACGTTAGAGTCAAATGTCTGGCTTACAAGTTGCGTAGAAAAAAAAAAAACCCATATTGTATATCCCCTCCTGACCTAATATTATTTGAATATTTTAGGTTTCCAAAGGTCTTAAACCTTTTCATAACGCCTGACAGTAGTGTTTTCAATTCGTTTTCTTGTTAACTTCCATCTAAATGTGTAGATGTGGCGTGTGGCAAATTCAACGAATAAGACGGTAATACCAACATTTTATGAAATTTGGAAATATCTCTCTACATTTTAAGGAGGCAAAATGATTTCCAAACATTCCTTTTTTTGGTCAACAGTGAAAAATAATGCTGTGCGATTCGCTGCCAATCAATTGTAAGGTAATGTTGCAGGTCTGGACTACACTGACTACTAGTTTAAAGAATACAGAGAGAAATGGTTAAGGATGTTGATCACTTCAGTTATTTTGGGAAGTTGCGTCAGCCTCGGAAAAGTTAATTGCCGATAAGATCTCAGTACAGATACAAAAGGCTCGTGTGACTTATGCCATCTCTGGCGTAGACGTGATATCCACCTATAAATCAAAGGACTTGAGTGCTGTGCGTCGGTGGCACAGAGGTTAGGACTCTCGCCGACCATGCACATGGTCCGGGGTTCGATCGCCTGCCGACGCACACCTGATATCAGTGGTCAGCCTGCGAAATTTGGGCTACCGATATCATATGCTGAAAATTCCATACTTCTACCAAAAATACTGTGTGGAATCAAGCTATAATAAAAAAAATCGCCGCTTCCTTCTTTATGGCTGGGAAACATGGCTGATGAAGGTGGGGGATATGTGAAGGGACAAGGTATCTTTGAGTGCAAGTGTTTGTTTACTATCTCTCATTTGTTTAAGCTCAATTAGCCAGAACAGATCTTTCATGTACTTGATTAAGACTCACAATTATCGCGTGAGGGCTCATGATATTACCCAGTTTCCCAGGCTGAAGTAGGTGCGACGGGATTCGAACCCATGAGACTGAAAACCGAGTGCTTAAGCCAAATCTCCACTCTATCTCCCAGACAACAAGGTGATTAATATCGAGGTTAGGCGTAGGGTGTTATATAAGGAGGGCAAGTCAGTTGACTAGGTTGTGAAGCCGCATCGATTGAGATGGATAGGAGGAGTATTGCGCATGTCGAGCCACAGTGTTCCTCGACGAGCTATGTTAGCTGACATAAGATCAAGACCTGGCGTCAACTCATGAGATCTTTGACTGTTGATTGGGGTCATTCACTCGGGGGAAGGTGCAGACCGTCTGGGTGAGGTCGTCAAGTTGCTAAGATCCAATGGTTTGAGATTGTTGGTGACGTGGCTTTAAAGTCATTCGATGCATTCACTCTTTATGAACTCCTAGATCCATCAAATTCCCATTATTTCCAAAATACTTATTCTTTCTGTCGCGTATTATACTTACCTTACTGTGTGTAAACAATGTATTGAAATTTATTTTACAAGTAACTGTGTTGCATTTATACAACTTTTCTATTGATATTGTCATGATCAGTATTATGTTTTCTCTTCTCAGTTTTAATTTACAGGGTCAATCAATAAGAAACAGTTAGATCAATTTGTAAATTGGTTAGGCTACAACCAGGACAACAAAATGTAAAGTGACTTATTCAAATGTTATAAGTTATACGTTATACAGTCTATCTGTGTTATTGTTCTTTCTTTTCTTTTTTTTTCTATTTAAAAACGAATGTAACAATCATATAAGCGAGAGTAAATTCGAAAATTCAAATATAAAACGTGCACATACAAACATACATGCACGTAAACATATATAGGTATACTGAATAGTTCAGTCTGTAACAACATGTTCAATGAATCTCACTAATGTAATTAGAATGTTAACGTTAAGTCAAATATCGATGAAAACTTGTGGTTGGATTGAAAATACAACTTCTTATTTCTAATGGTACGACAATAATAAATCAGGCGGGTTAGGGGGTGACAGGTGGCATGATCAGTTCACTATAGATACGGTTAAAAGTAATGAAAGATGATTTCACTGTTGTAAGCAGTATCATATCATACTGTTATGTATGAGCAGTGATAACAGAGGAAAAGCGATTTTTTTAGGTTGCCTTTATAGAACATATACTTTTCTTCTATCAATCCATGTGTTCCCAATGGGGAACATACGGGTTCCAAGCTAGAGCCTTGAAGTTTCGGTAGCAGTGGTGTTTATTTTTACTGGATGCAGTTGCTAGCCTCATGCCCCACCTTCCCTCTTACCAGTCTTATTTACTGGCTTAGCGAGGTACAGAAGTGCGTTGGCCGGGGATCGAACCCCGAACCACATGCATAGTTAGCGAGTATTCTACCGCTGTGCCACCGACGCACTCGCAGTGCCTAATCTCAGGTCTAATCTTCCGTCTTTTTCGGGCTTACTACTAGCTAGTAAACTAGGTGAGACTTATGGGTGAGTTGGTTGGGAATCGTACTCAGACCGCTGGGCTTACCGTTGAGAACAACTGAAAGTTCGAAGAATTCATTCTAGGCGCTTTAATCAGTTCTCTGACAAGACTACTGTAAAGAAGACAAGACTGAGGAGACTGAAAGGAATGTTTATTTGATGAAACGTATAGTACATAGCTAAATTTGGAATACCATATTTTCAACCGGCTATTTGCACATCTTTACCACATCCTTGACGAATTGACCGAATATCGTCTCATTCGATAGCTTCTTGGATTCTGCATCATATGGCAACATTCTTCTCATGGTTCTCTTCTTTGAATGCTCTTTCCAGTGTGTCAAACATGTTGTTACTTCGCTCCTGATATACTACTTATACCGGGTTATAAGTAGCACTCACCACACTCGCCCCCTCATTATAAAGTCTCTCCTGTAACCGCCTTGATCGCCGCACAGACGTTTCATCCTGCTGCTCTTCTGGTACCTTGTCTTGACATTCTTCTCTCCATCTTTGTAGCAGACTGGCGTTTACTCTTTTCTCTTTATCTCCTCTCTTTATTGTGTACACTGGACCGCGTCTCGATGTGACCACATATGGTCCCTCCCACTTCGGCAGAAGCTTTCCTGATCCTGGTCCACTTCCGGTAGTATACTTTCGTTCTCTACATTTCACCTGGTCACCTACTTCAAACGGCTTCCAAGCTTTGATTTGCTTCTTGCCATAATTTTCGATGTCTATCTTGCGCTTCTCTTGTATATTCTGAATAGCTTGTTTCCGCTCACTTGTCCATCTCTTACTGTTCCATTTTTGTTGTGTTGGCCAAGTCTTATGGTGCACCGGTAAGCGTGGTTTCCTCCCATACATCAGCTGGAAAGGCGACTTTTTTGTTGTCCCTTGTACTGTGGCACGATGTGCTAGTAATACCAACGGTAAGTCAGTTTCCCAGTTGCCTCTTTTCGCAGCTAACCATTCCTTGAGTGTGCGATTGTTCCTTTCGGTTAAGCCGTTTGTCTGCGGATGATACGGAGTCGCTCTAATCCTCTTAATACCCAGTGCCTCCAGACGAGTCTTGAACTCCTCACTTTCAAAACAGGGGCCTTGATCTGTCAATATCATTTTTGGTACACCATGATCCGCCACAATATGTCGAATAACCGCCTCGGTTACGGTCTTGGCGCGCTGATCTGGAATCGCTACAGCATTTACCCACCGCGTGGCGTGTTCTGTCATCATTAAAATGTATTGATTTCCACTTGCTGTTTGAGGGAAAGGACCCATTATGTCCACGGACCATAGGTCACCAACCGCCGTTACGGGTATCGTTTGTAGCTGTGGTCGAATGCACCGATCACCCTTCATCAATTGACACTGTGGGCAAGCGAGTACGTAGTTTGCAATATCGCTTCTCATGTTTGGCCAGTACGCACTTTGGCTCACTAGGTCGTATGTTCGTGCAACTCCTGTATGAGCTAGTTGGTGGCATTCTTGAATGACCCCACGACGAAGGCTTTTTGGTATCACTGTAACCCAGCTACCATCACTGTCTTTCCAAGTTAGGACGCCGGCAGCGTTTAGTTTGAGTCTATGTTTTTGCTGCAGTAGCATCTTTAACTCTCTATTCTCTGCTGCCATTTCAATTTCTTTCCCTTCACGTATCATCTGAATGACTGTCTTAAGAGTAGGATCCGACTTCTGGTGGCGAACAAGTTGTAAGGGATCTTGCTCCAAAGCGTTTACTGCATACGCTACCTCTGGTAGTTCAGTCTCATTATCTGACCTCGACAAATAGTCAGCTATTACATTTTCTTTTCCTGGAATATGTCCAATCGTGAAGTCATACTCTTGTAGGCGTAACATCCATCGTGATAACTTCCCTCGTGGATCCCGTGCTGTTTTCAACCACTGAAGAGGTTTGTGGTCGGTCTCAATGTGGAATCGGCGGCCGATCAGATATGGTCTCCATTTTTCTAGTGCCCAAACAATGGCTAAACACTCCTTTTCCACCGTAGAATACTTCTGTTCTGCAAGTGTCAACACACGGCTAGCGTATTCAACAACCCCATCCGTTTGTCTTAAAACAGCACCTATACCATAATCACTGGCGTCTGTCGAAACTATGAACTGCTTCCCCGGCGCTGGCAGTTTCAACGTCATCTGTTGACCATCTAACAGCTCTTTAATTCGCTCAAACGTTTGCTGTGCCTCTTCCGTCCACATGAATTTTGCGTTACTCAGCAACGTATATAGTGGTTTTGCTATCTCATTGAAATTCTTGACAAATCGGCTGTAGAATGCCGCTCTTCCCAAAAACTGTCTCAGCTTTCGCTTTGAATTTGGCACTTCGCTGGTTTTGACCGTCAGGATCTTCTCCGGCAATGGCCGTATTTCACCATTTCCCACTTTGTAACCCAGGAGGACAACCGTGTTTTTAGCTATTTGGGACTTGTTCTTATTAATCCGCAATCCAAAGTCATCAATTCTCTTTAAGATAGCTTCGATGTGGTCTATATGGTCGCTTTCCGTCTCACTATACACCACCAAGTCATCTCCATATACTTCTACGTTCTTCAGACCCTTCAGTAATAAGGTCATTAATCTTCTGAATGTAAATGGGGCACCTACCAAACCAAATGGCATTCGTTTAAACTGGTATTGTTTCTGCCCAACTGTGAACGCTGTTTTACTTCGATCACTTTCTGCTATTGGGATCTGCCAGTAACCCGATCGTAGGTCGAACACGGTGAATAACTTGGCTTTATGAAGGCGATCAAGAGTTTCTGTTACGGTAGGCATTGCACACTGTTTCACTTCGGTGAGGCTATTCAGCTGTCTGAAGTCGACACAAAATCTATATTTCCCGTTAGCTTTCTTCACCAAAAGGATTGGCGAACTGTACGGACTGTCGGCTTCTTCGATTATTCCGTCGTTTAACATTTCTCTGACTTGCCGGTTAACTTCTTCTTCAAGGTGAACCGGAACTCGTCGCGATGAGAAGACTGTCTTCCCCGTATCCTTTAGTGGGATGTTATGCTTAACCTTATCACAATAACCGTATGGGTCTCCATCACTAGTGAATAACCCGGCATATTTACTCATCAACGTGGTTAGACGTGGTGCCTCTTGCTGAACAATGGTTGTGGTTTCCACCTCAGCGACTTCACTATTCTCATGTATCGCGAATTGCCCGTGTTTTGTGACCACTTTTCTATTCTTCATATCGATTACAGCTCCTACTTCTCTGAGAAAGTCTGCTCCCAAAATCGTTCGTCTGATATCAGAAGTTACAATAAACGGATATCGTATTTTTCCTGCTCCAATCTCTACAACGCAGTCTGAAACGCCAAGAATGTGCAACGGATGTCCTCCTACCGTCTGAACTGCTAATGTGCACGGCCTTATTTCCTTACACTGTTCTCTACCTATCAACGAAACTGCCGCCCCTGTGTCGACCAAACAAACTATTTCTTTTTCGTTCACCCGTAATCTCCCGTACACTGAACCTCTTTCGACTAACCCGACCACCTCTAAACGCGAGCGAGAAAAAGAAGGAAGACTGTATCGTTTAAGGTTTTTCTGCCTTCGTTTCGGGCAGTTTCTCTGCCAGTGACCGGTTCCTCCGCAAGCAAAGCATCTGTTGTTTGTTCTTTTCTTTATCTGCATAGCTGCCACCTGTTGTTTCAACTCTTCAATCTGGTCTTCGATCTTCTTGGAATCTTGGCCCTCCGACATCACTGGAGCAACATGCGAGGTCATTATCTGCCTTGTCACCTTGGCCATTTCATAAACATCCATTGGCTGAGCTGCGTTAACTAGCTGCAACTGATGCGCGATATCTGTCGGGACGCATTCGAGGAACTGAGATGCAAGCAACTGCTCCCGTGAATCTTCGTCTAGGGTGGGTAACGCGCGTCGCAGGTGATTCGTCAGCGTTACTGCGAGAACCAACGGATCCCCATCCTGGCCAAGTCTCAGCGTCCGGAACTTCTGCAGCGCCTCTTGTCTGTCCGCAGGGCTGTCGAACTCGCACACGAGCCTCTCGACGACCTTGTCCCACGCCGCCTCACCTTCCAGCTCCCGAGCGTTGTCGTACGCAGCCTTCGCGCGGCCCCTCAGCAGCGTCCCCAAGACAACCAGCTTCGCCTTCTGCTCATGCACTCCAAGCAGCTCCGCGACAGCTTCAAAGTCCCTGAGGAACGTCCGCACATCTCCCTCCTCGAACACCTGCGGCCATGGCACCTTCATCTCCGGCAGAGGCAGCGACACCAAATGTAAAGAAGACAAGACTGAGGAGACTGAAAGGAATGTTTATTTGATGAAACGTATAGTACATAGCTAAATTTGGAATACCATATTCTCAACCGGCTATTTGCACATCTTTACCACATCCTTGACGAATTGACCGAATATCGTCTCATTCGATAGCTTCTTGGATTCTGCATCATATGGCAACATTCTTCTCATGGTTCTCTTCTTTGAATGCTCTTTCCAGTGTGTCAAACATGTTGTTACTTCGCTCCTGATATACTACTTATACCGGGTTATAAGTAGCACTCACCACACTACTACTACTACTAAAAGTGCAAGTGGTATTTGCAGTACACTGATCAACCTGTATAGCAAGCAGATGTTACACAAGAAAAAGGGGAAAACGAACGCGGAATCCAATACGGAACTTAAACAAAGTGTACAAAATTTGAACAAACTAGATTTCTCAGTGACAAATGAATGTTAAATTAACAAAATAGAAAAGTATTGAAATGCAGAAAAAGAGTGATTCAAAAACGAATGCATTCGCATCAGTGTAATTTTTACTTTTAGCCTTACTACTCACTCTATGAGTTTCCAGATATTGATCTCATTTCTTTCGTGAATTTCAACTCAGATGAAGAGTTAAAAGTGGTCAGACTAAAAGGTCAGGTGTATTGTTAGGTAAGGAGATTAACATCAGTTGACGAGATTTTGAAGCTGAATCATTTGAGATGGCTACTACGCTTGCCAAGTTACTGCCTTCTACGTCGTTCAATGTCAACCGGCACAAGAGTAGCCTGACAGAGTTAGAAGTGACCATATCAAAACATGGCATAAATCCATGAAGTATTTGAAAGTTGATTTTAGCCAGATATGAACGTATAGACAGCTGGGCTAAGGTTCTCGAGACGGACGGAGATTGTTAATGATATTACTCAAAAGTGTTGTGTCAGTAGCTACAAGAACTCACTCTCTATGATCTCCTAAATTCACTTGTTCTCCATGCAATGATTCTTTCGCTCGTATATTATCGTCCGCTATAGTTTCTCTACATTTCTCTTATTTTCTAACTTCATCTGTGCTTTTATAAAGTATGTCAACCTGAAGATCTACACTTTTGTGCGAGGTTTTAAGTCGAAACATTCAGTTCAGTTCAAGAAGGCTACATCTACATGATCCACACAAAGGGTAATGAACTTTATGAATCAATGGTATGCTCTAAAGACATTTTCATCCTACTGCCAAGTCAGTTAATGTAGTTAGATGCACGAATTTATCGAACGATTTATTTCGTTTCTTTACAGTTTGACTCCTAATATGATTAATAATGCCATATATTAATAATTAGATCGGTAATAAAAATTATCATTTCGACCGGTAAATGCACCGAAATTATTTTTATGACTAACATATTTTTTTTTCATGGAACTATATTATAAACAAAAATTTCAACGTGATCACCATGTGAAAACAAACTATTGGACAGTTTTTTCAGTATCTTGTATAATCGATAGGAAGTTATGAAAGTAGTACTGACTGATATATTTCATTTTATGTCCACTAGTATTACAGTTCAGATTACGATTTCACCGGTGACTATATCAAACTGTATTGGTAGATCTGCTTCTGACTTTTTAATATGGAATTAAGTAGAATACAGTGTCACCAAGTTTGATGATATTAGACAGTTGGAGGCAATCAACCACAGGAAGCCTTGGACCTAGGTTTCGTGCTAGTCGGCACTCATCAGCTAGGCGTATCTGCAACCTTGAAGGAACTCATTTCCCTTCTGAGATTCGAACCCGCGTCACCCTGTGCTGCAGTCAGAGACGTTACCACTGAGCTATTCGTGCTCGTGATTGACCTCCTGACCTCATGTTGGATAGATAGTTCCTGCCGATTGCCTCCAACTATCTAATATCATCAAATCAATGTGCACCGTGATGGTGAGCTACCTAGAATGGTGGCCACATTGCAAATACCTGACTGATAGAATTCAGTCTGCACCAAAGAAAGGACTAGACACGTCACACTAGTTACTAGTGTCCAATCAAAGTGTCACCAAGTGTTGCTCTGAAGGGATTTGATTGATTTGAACTGAAATCAGTTCAATCAAATCCCTGGAAACAAATGTGGCGTGTGCTACACAGATGCAAATTGATAGGAAGCGGCCGAAAATTGAAATCAACATTTTAAGTCAATGACTGTCAGGGTAGATTTAGTTTGCGTTGTGGTCTGGAAATAAACTCATTGGACAACTTTCCGTCCTTCAGTTATCACCTTGAGCCGATCGATAACCAATCAGAACAGTTTATTGTCCGCTGACCTAGCCGACCTCTAATGTAGTGAAAAATGTATAAATGTGAAGAGTTTTTCTTCAATAAAAAAGTTCGTTATTACTTCTCTCATGAAATTGACTGGAGTTCTAGTGAAAAGTCATGTCCAGCGGGATCCACCAGGTTTGGTGTGAAGAAAAATACTCGCCGATAACATTGGCTGGCGATTGTGCCGTTTATCGTAAATCAGCAGAAGACACAAATTCGTGCACCATTGAGTTTCGTCCCAGTGGCTAAACGGTCAACGGGCTTGCCCTGTAACTTGGTGGGATCATGGATGAGTACTGTCAAAGATACGCATACTAGGACGAAATAGTTGTCTAGTATTCGCTGATTTTTAATGATCCTCTAACTGATGTCAGTTTGTGATCAAACTTGAAAACACAACAGTGCATTAAATCACTTTGCATCATAAGGTTTGTATACAGAATTAAAATGAATGCAATGAGGAGTGGAAATCAGCTAAAGGATTGTATTACATGTAAAGGGTCTTACTTTGTGTGTGTGTGAGGACTAGTGGTTCTACTTGACTATCTTAACAGTGTTAAGTGGAAGAAATCTACAGTTCATTATCTTCAGTCACAAAATCATGCATTAAGATAATAAAGAAAAGTTCCAAAAACACAATGCAACTGTAAGGCGACAAATGGATATACAAGAATTAAAACTAATGATCACACTTTTATTAGTATGGATTGCAGAATTTAGACTATTCAAATCAAAAACCAAAAAAACACATCTTTGACACGATCCTCAGGAAATGTATAAGATTTAGACTACATTCCTCAATCATGAAAAGAAATCTTAGAAATGTGGTATATTTGATCTAAACAATCAGATAGTAGAAGAGCTTACATATCAAATATGCCTTATAACTCAGTACAATAACCCGGTGTATTGGATACCTACCTGAGTTGCATGATTGAATTTCAGGGATAAACACATAAAAACAGCACACACACACAAAAATACCTCACTACATTACAACAACCAGGGATAATATTATTAAAAGCATTTCACTCACCAGATAATTTAGATACCATACGTAAAACATGAGATAGTCTTCTAGGGACGGCGTTCTTTGAACTTTCTTCCACGTTGTCAATGTTTCTGTTATAGTTACTTTTATCCAGTTCTTGTTCTACTACCGACTCATCTATTGTTTCTTCTTCTTCAGATAAAATTGTTGCCTGTGAAACTGGTAAACAGGTCACTAATGGAATATTCATCGGTTTACAAGGGATTATAGACGACTTTGCATTCTGTTCTAGAGGAGGTGTAATTCTTAATTCATTGGCATAATCCCAAGCTATTGGTGTAGCTGATAGAAGGTTAGCATAATTCAACTGATTAATTTGTAATTGAGATGGTGAAGTTGGAGTGATAGAAGAAGGAGAAGAAGAGCTGGGTGATACTGATAGAGATGTATTCTTGTGTGAATTATAATAATTAGAATTAAAATTGAAAAATAACCGTTGTCTATCAAAACAGTCAATATTTTCGAAAACATCTGGATGCCAGTGACGTAAACAATGAGAATTTTTTGCAACAATTGTACTATTAGAAATACCTGAAATACCTGTAAGAAAAAAGGAAGGCAAAGAAGAAAAAGTGGAATGTGCAAGAAAATTTTTAAAAAAACAACAACAACAACAACTCTAATAGAGAAAAAAAGCTGAAGGCATGTATTAAAATGAAATAAGAGTATACCCTATTAAGCAAGCAATAAACAAATTCCAATGTTTCAATTATGATAATTGTGACTTTATAGTTGATAGATAACAGAATCTATGGAACTCATTCACTTTTCATTCAAGATTAAATCAGTTTAATTTATTTGTATATTTAATTAGAAGACAAATTTCACACGACTGTATGATATAACCGAATGATCAGATGAGCAATTTCATTATGAGCTAAATGTATTCTAAGAGTATTCCAATTAATTTGGATTAATTTCGTCACACAAAATCGAAGACTTACAAGCGAAAACCGACAAACTGGTCGAAGAAGCCGGCAGCAAAGACAGGACTCCAGGTGAACATAGACAAGACGGAGGTTGTGAAAATAACCAATCAACAACAACAAAAACAGCAGCAACATCCAGCGCCAATCACCATCAACGGGAGGGATTTGAAAGAGGTTACTTCTTTCACTTATCTAGGGAGCATTGTCTCAACTACAGGAGGAACGGACGACGATGTCAAATCGAGAATTGGGAAGGCAAGAAACACATTCATCAACCTGAAAACAATCTGGAAATCTTCGTCACTCAGCCTGCATCAACAACAAAATTCGGATTTGCAATACAAACGTCAAGTCAGTCAGTTCTTCTACACGGATCAGAAACTTGGCGGTGGGTCACAAAGAATATTTCGAACAGCCTGTTGCAGACCTTTATCAACAGCTGTCTTCGTTTTATACTGAAGATCAAATGGCCGGAAAGAATCACCAACAAGAACCAATCGCCCAACAAATATGCAGCAGGAAGTGGAGATGGATTAGACACTCGCTGAGGAAACCGCTGGGTGACATCGCGCGTCAGGCCATAGCTCGAGTGGAACCCGAAAGGGAAGAGGCGAGTGGGACATCCAAGGGTGACATGGAGGAGATCGTGTGAAGAGGAATTGAAACAGTATGGATTAACATGAATGCAAGTGAAAAGTACAGCAGAAGACAGAAGCAAGTGGAGACGTGTAGTTGAAGCCCTATGTTCCACTAGGAACCCAAGGGAATAATAATAATAATAATTTCGTCAATCGGAGTAAACTCCTCTTGGATCAAATAATTACCCCCCAAAGCCTTTATAAAAAAAAGATATTTAAAATGTGAAGATAAGGATGAATTGAAATGTGTTGCTAAGACACTTGGGTTAGTACACTGGTGATTTCTTACCGCAAAGAAACATTCTTAACAATCATGACATAAGAGTGTATCCTTGTGCAACGAACACCTTAGGCTCATCATTGGTGACAGTTAAGAATAAAATAGAAAAAGATAACCAACAGAATTGTGTGTACATGATCATTTGTGAGGGATTGTGACGCTGTATATGTAGGAGAAACTTCCACAGACAGGTAAATATAAGAGTGAAGGAGCATAAACAATGTCTAAAGGTGGTTGTTCCAAAGACATCTGCAGATTTGAAGAAGCTAGAAAACAGATCGGCGGTTTCATTACACTAGATAGAAATTGGACACAAGATTGACTTTGATAGGACTAAGGTTGTACAGAAAGGTTTTGGTGCATATGAAGGGAGACTGACTGCAGAGACATGGTAAGTCCTGATTAATAAATAAAAATGGATACGTATCATTAATCAATCATATGTGATCTAAATTCCCGATAGTCTATGAGTTCTTATGGAGAGGCTAACAAATGATTTACAATTGTTGCCCCATACACACATGCACATACACCATTGTATACCACAAATACATATATCTTTTTTCATATTCAATTATCTTCGACCGTGAACTTTAGTCGAACGTGATCATTGAAAATCTGATGTAAAAGTACACACTGTTTAACAAAAGTAGACTAATATTTGTCAGTCTGAGGTTAAATTTTGATCACAGTTCATGCGATTTTGTTGATTATATTTTAATGCCTGGTTCATGACTCATTTGATTGGACAAAATTAAAAAAACGGATGTCCTTTATATATATATATATATATATATATATAAACAAACTAATATGGAATATGTAAAAATAAGTTTGGACCAGTTTGCCGAAAGAAACATTGGAATTACTGATTTCAATTTCGCTGAGATTTTACAAATATAATTTTTACATATTCCATATTAGTTTGTTTATTAGATATATCACACAGTGAAAGTGTTATTATTTATTGGATGATGAAGTTTCGAACATAGCCTTTTGTTTATAATCATATTAATTATAATCACACGACTTCGAAACTTGAGTTTTAAAGTATTCTTTGTTCTTTCCTATTCGTCGTAGGAGTGGTAGAATTTGGGACAGGCGTTGAATCACTTCTGTTGCACGTAATTTCAGTTGATTCGATGAATGAAGCTTCCGTTATCAATAGGGAATAAGATGAGTCTTCAAATCTAATATTACAGGGTGGAGGGACAGATTGATAACAGAAGCTTCGTTTATTGAATCAACTACATACAAGTGTAATAGGAATGGTGGAAAACCTGTCCTAGACATCTGGAAAATTTTACTACCCCTTCGACAAATAAGAAAGAACAAAGAATACTATAAAACTCAAGTTCCGAAGTCGTGTGATTATAATTCATATGATTATGAACAATAAATTGTGTTCAAAACTTTGTCATCCAGTAAATAATATTACTGTTTCACTGTGTGATACATCTAATAAACAAACTAATATGGAATTACTTACTACTACAGTGTCCAAGTTTTACACATATATTAATTTTTACATATGTCTACGGTGTAGTTTTTGTCATTGGTATTAACTCTAAAATGTGGTTTAATATTACCAGCTATTGAATCACATGGTCTATTTTACGCCTAACAACACATGAATTCGTGAAACATTAGCAATGGATAAAAATTAAGGTTGATAAAATGAGAGGCATAACATTCATACTCTGAAATTGCTTGGATAAGAGTGCGCCACACGATCACATACCTACTGCCATCCTACGCGAAATACCCATAGAGATAGTTATGATTTAACACATGCAATTGCTTTTCAACTATGACTTGAAGAAACAAGGTTTTCTCGATATGGACATTTTACACATGATTCAAAATATCATCCTTCAAAATTGCACAGACACTTACATAACTGACTAGTTGTAAGAGCTGTTTCTTTTATCGCCCTAAACAATCCCCCTCCAATGTAGATAAAAGGAAGGCGTCATACTTGAATACCAGGGAATGTGGCAAGGCTATCACATTCATCGATATTAGTGGATGGACTAACTCACGCCATCTCTGGCGTAGGCGTGACATCCGGCTATCAACCAAGGGACGTGTGTACTGCTCAGCAGTTCGCTCCGTCCTTCTCTATGGCTCTGAAACATGGCCAATACGAGTTGAAGACATGAAAAGGTTGACTGTTTTTGATCATAGATATTTACGATCTCTTTCTCACGTTAGGTGGTATAATAAGGTAAGTAATGTTGACGTTAGGCGTAGAGTGTTGGGCAAAGAGGGAAAATCAATCGAAGAGGCTATAAAGTTACATAGATTGAGATGGATAGGTCACGTGCTGCGCATGCCTAACCATCGCCTCTCCCGACGAGCATTACTAGCTGATATAGGTGCAGGTTGGAAAAGAGTAAGTGGTGGCCAAACAAAAACATGGCCTCATCAATCCATGAAATCCCTGACAGTTAAACTGAGTCAGGTAGGGAGATGCAGACTTCCGGGTTAGGGCCCCCTTGGGACTCTAAGAATCAATGGCTGGAGACAATAGGTGACATGGCTCAAAATCGTTGTCAATGGCTTACGCAGATGTAATCAGTCTCTGTAATCTTTCATATTCCATTCTACCATTACTCATTCTGTTTCACTCTTATACTTGTCAAAACTCTATTGATTCTCTTCACTCATTTTCTTGTTTACCTTTGTGTGCTATTTGGAACGTGGCAACTGGAACTGCTGCACTTCGGTGCCAAGTTCTATGTTGAATCCAAACAGACAGAGTGGATGGACGAAAAAAGCAACAAACTTTGAAATGATAATATGCTAGAAATTAATGAAGATGAGATGTGGATGTATTACTGTCACCAACTACTGATACCAGTGCTATCTGAGGGGGGGGGGGACTAAACAAGTAAGTATATACATTTCCACACATTACAGACTAACAGTCATGTACTTCATAGACTAATGAAATGACTTTTTTGGCTTCCATCGATTTCCGCTTTTATTCCATTCCACCTAAAAAGTGGTTCGGTTCCGTGTATAAGCACTCGACTTACAACCAATGAATTCCGAAATCGAGTCCAACTCCACCCATATCAGCCTGGGGAACTGGGAAGCATCAGCAGCCTTCACACAATCTGTGTGTCCAGTACATGAAAAATCTACTCCAGATAACTGAGTTATAACTAATATAACTTGAATAGGTCAGTGCTAACGTCTCTGAATGTAGCCCTGGGTGACCTGGGTTTGAACCTCAGAGGGGACTTAAGGTAGGTAAGGTTGAGGATTCCTGCAGATTGTCTCCAACCATTTTGCCTGTTCTTGGTTTCGCCCAATCAAAAAAGTTATTTTGCTTAATTGAACAGTAGGATAAACTTAGTTATTTCGTTTTATAAAATATAGCCTTTTTCGAATTAATTCAGATGACATTATTATCTTGAAAATTAAGTTCGGAGAAGTGTTTTATTAACTTTAAACATCCGGCTTTTAACAAATTGATCCGGTGGAGTCCTGCTCCATCTACTTCAACCAGAGGACTAATGACCCTTACATGGTAAGTTTATGGCTCACAGTCTGCTATCTGTTCAGGGTAACTGAATTCAACTAAAAATACGTGTTCACTTTCTGATGTTAGACTAATTACAGATTTCAAAATATCTGATTTAACGAGTGGTGGATACTCAAAGATAGGAAATTTGCGCTCACATTTAAGGATTTTTGACACAGATCAACGTAGAGTGTTGTACAGAACTTCAAAAGGTTACGACTAAATAAAAGTTACTGGGAAAGTTTAGAATTTCAATAATATTGAGCACTATGGCGAGATACTGTAGGCATTCCTGTTCACTTACCTAAATGGCTAAGATTAATAATCATCAACTGTATAGAGTGGTTCCAGTGCCTCTATCTAAAGAGTTCCAATTTTCTTTTGATCTAACCTTACTGAGGTTTGGAACCCACAAAACTTTTGTTAGCCACAGTATTTAGAGGGATACTCAATCTTATCAAGTGATGATTAAAAGAAGACGCACACAAGTTAGAAGGAGCTTGAGACCATTGTAGGATAATAAACTGAACAAATCCTTTCTGCACATAGATTTTGAGGTTGCTTTGAAGAATCGCTAATACCTCCGCCGCCATATACAAGTGTGGAAAACTGACACACCTTGCATTGGTCAACTTAAACTTTTAAATTATTTTAAGAGAAGATGCTGGTGGATCTACGTGATCTGAGTGCATCAGGCACTCGAAAGTTGTGTTGGTAACTGATTTTCATTATCAGCTTGACAAATATGCAGGATGGTGTTCTCAGATGGGCTTGGAAAATGTGTGCTTTTTAAGGTTGATATAACTAGCTACACAGGGTAAATTGAATTTATAACTGAGCAGTTAGGTGATCCAAGGAGGCGGTTCGTTTCTCACACAATCGCCTGTCATTTGCCGACTGTTTTGAATGAGGTCTTGACTGAGTATCATAATCACAGGTAAAGACGCTTCTAATTCTTGAAGATGAGGAGTGTTGATATTTTTGCGCTGATGGAAGTCTCTTTATATACTACTGATAGATCTCGTCAGTAGCACACGTCACAGCTTGACAGTTATTTACTTCCTTTAACCAGACAAGATGGAGTCACGATAAGCGTGAATGATAATTTGAATAAGCAGTCATGTAAGGTTTTTATATTATCTCACAAAACACTCAGATAGACATGACGCTTTCATAACAGAGATGACCAATGAAGCTTGAGAGGATTAGTATTGGTGCACTATTACAAATACTATTACAAATAATACTTTTCACGAAATGTGGAGTGAAAGAAATTTTTCTAAAGCAGTAATAATAATAATAATAATAAATCGACCAACCCGAATTCTTACCTTTCTCACTATCATCAAAATCCCACAAAATTACTGGTCGATTCATTGATGTTGATGAGGATGTAGTGGTATCACAGCAGGCTGATAATGTCATTGACATGTGATTCTGTTGCTCTTGTTCACCATTTGGCGTCATATTCAAAGAATTACAAGGCGGGATGTTGGTACTACCAGCAGTAGTAGTAGTAGTAGTAGTATTAGTAATTGTAATCGATGGAATACTTAAACGTTTGAATGCAAACAATTCTTTTTCTAAATCAACCGCTCCATTACGAGTTACTTCATTTTTGACTGTGCTATTGGATGAACTATCATTACCAGTGGCTGATGATGAAGAATCTACTGATAGATTTCCGTCTGCAGCTGTACTAGCAGTACTTCCATTTTGTTCAAATTCTTCATGGGTTGGAGAATTTCCACCAGTTACCTCGTCATCATTACGGTGATTTTGATGATTATCACCAGGATTATTTGACAAGGAACTGGTCACATTACTGTTCTGTTGACTAATATTGGTACTGTTTGTTGATGTATTCCCCGGGGGTGACATTTTATTCGGTTTATTTTGATCATTGTGAAAAATTGGTTTGTGTCGATTAGAACTACATACAAAAAAAAAAAAAACATAAACCAAAATTGCACTATCAGTAGTTATAAAGGAAACATAACTTCTTGATCAGAGTACTCATCCAGTAGTGAATAATCATAAGTTTCAACTCAGATATGGGTAAACAGATACTGTTGTTCATCAATATAATCACATGAGAAGTATGACTCATTGTCAAGTGGTTGTGAAGTTGCACTTTTTTGTGCTTGCACAACATCAGAACATATAAATAAACAAATTGTTATGCAACTTTAAAAGTAAAAAAAGTGTGGTGTTGTAGTGAAACCAAAACCTATATAATTAACACTAATCAATGTTTTATTTTCTCTCCTTGTAGGAAGATACTCGGGAGTCAACTATCTGGACCAAGAGATACAATAAATACAAGGTCTAAGCCTTAGGGAAGACAAGAAAGACTGTTAGACTGGATCCCCACAATTTTTAAAATTGATTCTTGTGGAATAAACGTCCTCTGCATAGCTTGTGTTCTGCTTTTATTATCTGTGTGCCTATTGCTCTGCTTGTTACAATGTTACTGGTTTAAGCATGAGAATGCCAATGAATACGGCCTTCATTCAAACGCCACTCTATTTTTTTTATCTTAC
Source organism: Trichobilharzia szidati (assembly GCA_944472155.2). Lineage (NCBI taxonomy): Eukaryota > Metazoa > Platyhelminthes > Trematoda > Strigeidida > Schistosomatidae > Trichobilharzia > Trichobilharzia szidati. The sequence goes on from OX235273.1 coordinate 94,703,678, forward strand.
TCCAGTGGAACATAGGGCTTCAAGCTAGAGGCTTGAAGTTTCGGTAGCAGTGTTTATTTTTACAGGATGGGGTTGCTAGCCTCATGCCCAACCTTTCTTCTTTACCAGCTTTATTTCTGGTTTAACGAGGTAAAGGAGTGTGTCGGCCGGGGATCGAACCCCGGACCATGTGCATGGTCGGTGAGCATCCTAACCGCTGTGCCACCGACGCACCCACTCTATTTACTTTGATCTAGATAAGCGGATAATGTCATAAACCTCAATACAGTGAAGGACTCATAGTCAAGTGTATAGGCTTGTTACCATCAATTAGATATTTGCTTCACATTTCTGTGTGTGTGTGTAGTCTTAAAGAGTAAACAATGAATCTGATTGAACAATATACATTTGTTTAATCCTTTATCTCCCAGGTATTATTTGGCGGTTATTTTAAAATGAAGTAATAAACTGATAGAAAACGGTAAATGATGATATGATTTAAATGCAACCACAGACACACTGACTCATCACCTTCACTTAACAGCATATTATTGTATCGTTTATGTCTTCCGTTAATTAATTCTCATCTTTCTTTGTGAACCGATGAGAGTTTCAATGAACATGAACTGTGGCGTTTCTATTCAACATTATGCCTGGCGTGTTTTCATTAAAACAACAAACAACAATCACTACTTTTTTCTCTCTCTACGTGTTACGGAAAAGGACATTAAAGTATGCTAAAGATGATTAATACGCAGAATATATTGAGCCATAGTGATACTTATTAACAATAATGAAGAGAATTCAGTAAACAATCCGTAAACAGTTGACTAAGCACTCAACTACGCTAATGATGAAATGTAGAATGTGATCGGAACAATCATCTATGATCATATAATACGATTATTAATAAGAGTGCAATAAATTCAATATTACAAAATGACTAAACGTGTAGTGTAGTGTAGTGTGATAATAACATGACAATAATATCTAAACGACGTGCGTCTGAGGTTCAGGCCAGGATACGATTACCGACAGACGAGCACTCTTAAACCTCGCCTAACCAGTAGTAACCTTGGGAAAGAGGGCAGGTTGAGCGTCAGACAACACAGTCGCCACTTAAACTTCAAAAGTTTAAAGCTCTATGTTCCACTCAGTACGCAAAAAATATTTATTTGTCATCACGAATGTATCATGAAGGCAAATAACCATATAGAGAACACTGTTATTAACAATAACTGTAAATATTTGTAGTGTTATTATTATTATTATTATTACCAGAGACTGGTTGCATAGTAAACTGGGTTTTTTCAGTAATTCATAAGCATCCATAATTGAAAGCATAGAAGAACCACTAACTGTCATCACGTGAAGGCAAGAATTACAGCCAACCGATTGAGTGCAACTTAATTAGATTATATTCCCCTACTTCTTTGTGTGATATAACAGAGCTTTTCTTTTCTAAAATGAATTTATCAGAGGACACTATTGCATATATATATATATATATATGCATAATAAGGTAAACTGATGGTTTTTTAAGTGCATTTTATTGATTATCTCAATCATAAAAAGTGTACTACTTATCTATTGTATCTCAACTGGATTTTAATTCTAATCTATATGATATTTGGCCTTATTAATAGGATTAAAGAAGGATTTTCATAACATATAATTAGGAGAATTTAATATCCTTTAGTTTAAAACCAGTGACGATATTCCACTTCATTTGTTCAAATACTTACTAATTATTTTTACAGTTATTTGTAGATCTTAGGAGGCGCTATAATACACCATTACTTATTCTCCTGTGTGTATAATGTTAGCATTTCAACCTCTGGTCAAGATTTGACCGAATAGTTTCACAAACAAATTGGGCGCCAAGTAAGAAGTAGACACAGGTAAAAAGTGCATCACAGTGAAACTGAAATAAATAATTCCATTGTTTTTACGAGTTGATCACGGATTGATATCAGTTAGAGAACCATTGAAAACCAGGGATTACTGCACAGCTGTTTCATCCTAGTTTGGGAATCATCGGCAGTACGCACTCACTGGGACTCGAACCCAGGACCTTACGGTTACAAGGCAAGCTTGTATACCATTCAGCCACTGGGACCCGATTCAATGGCCAGCCCATGAATTCTAACTTCTACCAATTCGTGATTTAGCGCGACCCCAGCCAATGTCGTCGGTGGGACATCCATCCTCACACGTGACATCTGGATGAATCTCACTGGTCACGACTTCTCACTAGAACTCCATGAAACTCCATCCTGTAGCAAGTCACTAGCGAGCATCAGATTAATTTTCTATAGTTTGGTTAGTAAGGGTTAGTTATGTTTTTACGAGTTGATCACGGATTGATATCAGTTAGAGAACCATTGAAAACCAGGGAGTACTGGACTGCTGAATCACAGTGAAATTGAAATAAATAATTCCAATGTATTTGAAAAGTGAATATAAGAATGTAACAAAGCCTTCTGTTGAGAATTGGTTCAATATTGTGGTGATTCCTTATCGTATGGAAACGTCAAAATAAATAAATAAATAAAGACAATCCTTAACAATCATGACATAGGAATGTATTTCCGCGCAACGAAAACCTTACACTCGGAACTGCTAAATATTAAGGATATATTGGAAGTTTAGAAATCTCCTACACTCAGCATAATCAAACAAGATTCCGATTTTTCAACACTAATGTCAAGTCAGTTCTTCTGCATGGGTCAGAAACTTGGCGCAGACGTCACGAAAAGTATTTCGAACAGACTGAAGACTTTTATTAACAGCTGCCTTAGCTCCATACTAAAGATTATCTCACGCCAGGTAGATTCTCGAGTGGAACCTGAATAGAAAGCGACAGATGGTGACTTGAAGGAGATGAGAGCTTATGTGCAATCTTAGAGACAGATAAACAGGACTGCAGAGAACAGGACAAAATGGAGATGTACTGTTGAAGCCTCATGTCCCACTCCTAACCCCACAGAAAAATTATAATAAGAGATAACCAACAGAACTGCGTGTTCCAAGTAAAATGCGGTGATTGTGATGCTTTATATGAACAAAAAGATTTACAGGCAAGTAAACGCAAGAGTAGAAAAAATATAAAAACGCGCCTAGAAGTAGTTCCCAAGAACCCAGGGCATTTGAAGAAACTATATTCGATAGAAACGGAACACAAGGTTGATTTCGGTAGGACCAAGGTTCTACAGAAAGGTTTTGTTCGTATGAAGAAAGATTGACCGCAGAGGCCCTGCACATATGGGTGAACTCAAAAAATTTGAATAGACGTGACGATGTGATGTTACCTGATGCATGGTAAGTTTTGGTTATTAAAAAAAACAGATCTGTTTAATTGAATTTTGGATTTACCCGTCGATTGATTGGACCGAAGTGCTCGGTCTCAGGTTGACATGTCGGCTTTTTGTGCAGATGCTTCGACGATGTCTGGGCATTTAAACAGTATTTGATTGGTGGATAGTGACGGGAAAATCCAAAATTCAGTTAAATTAATATGACCCGTTGCACAAGAGGTGGCTCTCGTTGCCCAAGTGGTCTAGTGGACACCGCTTTGGCATTTGAAACTATGGGCGTTGGGTTCGAGGCTAGGTTGGGACATCATCACTTACTGATAAATGCAGGTATATCCGGATGACGAGTCCCAAATAGGACGAAATGCACATCCTGGATTCCACTGCTAGTCACCATCCACCAATTAAAAACAGATCTGTATCACTAATTTTCATGCTTAATTTAGTAGCCTGATTATCTGTATCTTCTACAGCAACATACGTTTACATACTTCGTTGAAATGACCAATGTTGTCATCATGGATGTATGAGATTCAAAAACTTTAATTGATATACCAATAACCAGCATTAACGTCGTTTTATTAAATTTTATTCTGAATATGCTAAAAAATGATATAGCAATTGTTCAGCCGTACACATTATTTTATATCACATATTTTCTAATCCAGATTTCTTTACTATTTGGTAGGTCCTTATGACGTTTTTACGAACATTTTTTTATTATAGACTAATATAGAAGTACACACACACACACACACTGATTACAGTGTACAATAAGTTGTGAAACTATCCGATCAAATCTTGATCACATTTCATGCAATTTGATTATTCTTTTTTTGATGACTATTCACGACTCAAATATGGCTGGACAAGAATTTTAAAGAGATGTGTCCTTTTAAATATACTTTAGATATTGTAATTTTGATTAATCTCTCTAGAAGACGTTTGGTCCAGTTTGTCGAACGAAATGTTGGAATTATTTAGATCAATTTTGCTGAGATTTATACAAATATAATTTCTACGCATATGCATGAATTTTTATCTGTGAAAAGAGTTTAATCCATAACTATTTTGTTTGTTTGTTTTTGAAATTTTAAATACCTTTGAGAAACTATTATTTCATTCTAATATGAGATAGCTCACATTTCTCTAAAAGGTAGGATGTGTAGAGCAATTGATGCCTTAATAGTATTCGTCTGTTGGAAATCGTAATAATGAAGTGATCAACCCGAGGTTTTCAAGATCTATAGTGTCATATGAAATATTTAAACAATCATTAATTCTTCCCTTCTATCCCTTGACGATTATGTGTGGTTTCGTTTTTTACCATTTCACGATAAAAACAAGTGTACAAAAGGAGTCATGCATCAGAACTTCGGAGGTTTAATAATGAATTGAACTGGAATTGGACATTTTTGACGCATAACTTCAAAAACTACCTGAACTTGGTTACAGGACTTCATCATGAGCTGATATCTGTTAGACAACCATTGGAAAACCATCAGGGAGTACTGTACAGTTGTTTCCTAGCAGTTTGGGACTCTTCACCGGCGCGCACCCATTTGCGTTCAAAAGCAGGACCCTCGGGTTACAAGGAGAGCTCGCAGACCATTAAGCCACTGGGACTCCATCCAATGGACAGTGTATGAATTCCAACTTATACTAATATACGACATAGAACCACCACCACTAACCGATGACAACTCATGATGAAATCCCGTAAACAATCAAATCCCCACAAACCAACACTTGAATATCTGAACTTGTTTTAAAGTACAAATATATTTTATAAATACTGTACATGAAATATTAGTAAACAGGTATGCATAGAGTAGGCAGAACAACATTTATGAGACATATCTAACACGAAGCATTTAACTTCTGACACACTTCCATATACCTAGTAAATCTGTAGACAATATTGCTACAAACAGTAGCTTTAAAAAAACTTTATCATCGATTCCGATTTAAAAATTATAGGATGAACAAGAAAAATGTCGGTTCACAACAAGTTCGGTGAACAGAATTAATTTATTAATTCTAAATTGTGTGTGTCTTTTCAACTCTAAGTTGTGAGAGCCTTCACAAATGAAGCTTGAGAAACAATGACAATACTGGACACCATTATGCTAGTGAATTATACATTTAGACAAGGTAAATTGCCTAGTAATTGCTTCTATATGGATATTGTTTACAGTGACATAAAACAGTAATGCAACGCAACGAAGTGAAACGCTCATATCACATAGACTAAAAGATATACCGAGTGTCAAACATAGTACATATTGAGTTACAAGTAAGCGAAAACATAGTTATGACGAAGCATGATATCGATCAATAGGGGGGGGGCATGTTTTGTTAGTTGAAACAATGCCGCTTATAATCAATTAATGTTTCGCAGACATTAGTGCATTATGTTCATTCAAATCTCTTAGTTTTCTGACTGTCATAGTCTCATTCGGTTTCAGTTTATGACGCGAAATATGATAATTTTGGAGAAATTAATTGATTAATTGATGTCATCTTCCTGTGTTTTCAGCTTTCAATCACAATATTAATACATTAGCATATACTACTAAGACTAATAAATGCAGACGAGAAATTCTAAAGTTAGTTAGCTAATAAAAACTGATTAGTACAACAGTGTATCGTAAAAATGAAAAACAGACACATTTTCGGTCCCGCTGTGTTTAAACATTTCGCCATTATCCCCCTGCTTCTTCTCAAAAAAAAAAAAGAATTTATCAATTTTACAAGAAAAATTTGATTTCGATGAATTTTCACTTGTAGTTTGTTTTTAAAAAGAAAACTTCAATCACTGTGATCAGTGTTGATTCAATCGACTTTCGCGCACTACCATCCTCCATATTTTTACATATGCACACACAGCAGGAGGAGGTGCTTCGAGGAGAGGGGGAGCATAAAAGTGTTACAAATCGAAATTTCTCATCTGAATTGTTACACTGGATTAACTTGGTTATGAAATATGCATATGCATAAAGGGAATGAGTTATTGAATGAATGAATGTGTGAATGACTTGTTCATACTGAGAAACACTCCACACAGTTTATCGCATTTGATTACTGAAACAAAGAAAGCAACAAATACGCATGCATGCATCTATGCATACAAATAAACACAATCCTTTTGTGTGAATAAAGCGAGTTTTGTTTAGTGACATCAATGTAGTTAGTTAGTATGTAGAGAGAAAAACACACATTAAAAGCACACAGTGTGATCTCATTTAATAATAAAATTGTAATCAGAATTCATTTAAACGAGATACGCAAGTATAAAGAGAAAGAAGCAAACAGAACTGAGTGGGTCCACACAGATTAAAGTTACCCACAGCATAAGACAAAACGAACCACTTGTTTAATGCTCCAAATGTCATTGAGTGCGTCGGTAGAACAGAGGTTAGGACGCTCGCCGACCATGCACATGGTCCGAGGTTCGATCCCCGGCCGACGCACTCCTTTACCTCGCTAAGCCAGAAATAAAGCTGGTAAGGAAGAAAGGTTGGGCATGAGGCCAGCAACCCCATCCTGTAAAAATAAACACTGCTACAGAAACTTCAAGCCTCTAGCTTGAAGCCCTATGTTCCGCTGGGAACGTGAAGGAAAAATAAATGTTATTAATTTTTTAACGATTAAGTATATGACATACATTTCCAGTGCAGAGACTAGAGGGTGTTGGTGATTAATACCCTCAACAGTGAAGAACTTTTGACAACCATTTTTATAATATGCTACATTAATGCTTATTTAAGCTACTGATTAGATTAAGGCTACCTGATTCTGTCAGTTTATCTCACTGACTGGTGCTAAAAACAACTAAAAATACAGTCATTGTAGTTTATTTGCATGTATGCTAGCGACTGGCGCTGTAATCTGCTTGTCAAAAGTGATAGAAATTCACGTTGAACTGTGGCATATCACCTATCCATACATGGAGATTTAGCTTAGTGGCTTAAGCACTTGACTTCGATCAATGGGTCCAGAGTTCAAGTTCTGTTTTATCTACTTCGACCTGGGAAGTACCATCAGCCCCTATACTCATGAGAAATCGCTTCTGGGTATAGTTACTTAGGGTTAAGGTTGGTTGCTGATAAGAATATTATAAAAACCCACCAGCATTACACATCAATTAACAAATTTTAGGAGTGTTGTATTTTATGAGTTAACTGATTACTACTCAAGATATTTTGTTTAACGGTCGAATCAATCAACACAAAGATTCTAAGATTATCAATTTCATCTTTTTGAGCTACTAATGTCCACCATGTACTCAATTCTGCTATGTCTATCAGCCTGAGTATTAAAATTCTAATGAAAGCATATACTATTCAGAGAATGCTTCATAATTTAACTTGATACGATGACCATAGAACAGGAAAAACAGGGCAGTTTTGAGGACGCATATTCCAATTGTTATACACGATGTTATATACGACAGAGACCCAGAATTATTTCGTAAAAAAAATTTAAAGAAAAATAACAACCAAATATTCAGTATTCTAAAACTATCAACAACCTGGTACCTTCACAAACCGCCTTTTTATGAATGGATAGATAATGTCATAGGCAGGGGATTAGAAAGTTCTGGGAAACGTAAGGCTGATTGCTTTATTAGTCTGTCACATCTGCTAGAAATACAATCTATGGATAATACAATAAACGCCATTGATTCTGCCAGCGACATTATCATAGTGGACTCTTTATCATTCCTTCACGTTCTGAGTGACTTCAAGCTTGAGCCTTAAACTGTCAGTAGCAGTGGGATTGCTAGGCTCACGCCTGACCTTCGCTCTTCAGCGCCTAAGCGAGGCGAGATGGTTTAGCACTAGGTCTTCCGGCAGTCGAACCCGGACCACGTGAGTAGTCGGTGAGCATTATACCACTGAACCACGTCCTCCTTTATGTCTGTGAGACCTGGCCATTGAGAGTGGAAGACATGAAAAGATTTTCTGTGTTCGATCATAGGTGTCTGCGTTCTATCTCCCGCGTGAAGTGGCATAATAAGGTGAGCAATATTGAGGTTAGGCGTCGAGTGCTAGGTAAGGAGGGGAAATCAATCGACGAGGCTGTGAAATTACATCGACTGAGACGGTTAGGACATGTGCTACGCATGCCTAGTCATCGCCTTCCTCGACAATGGGCAATGTTAGCTGATGTAGGGCTAGGCTGGAAAACATGGCACCAGCCAATGAAATCTACAACAGTTAGTCTAAGCCACGTAGGAAGATGTAGACTTGCTGGTTGGGGTCCTCGGGACAGTAGAAACCAATGGTTGGGAACAATTGGTGACATGGCTCAAAATCATTCTCAATGGCTGGCGCAGATGCATCCACTCCTTGTGACTTATGATTTCCAATGAAACTATATTGTTCTTCGTTATTACTATTCCTTTGTCTCACATCTCTGTTGATTGTCTCTATTATGCATTTCTTCTACTTTCTTCTCTTGCTTTGTGTGCTTCATGTAGGGAGTGTGGCGACTTGAACTGCTGCACATCAGTGCAAAGTTCTATGTCGAAAACAGAGAGACAGACAGAGACCGCTGAACCACCAACACACTACAGAATAGTAGTAGTTTTTAAACACTGTATACATGTGACGCTTTCAATTGAATGAGTTACGAACATATAAAGATTTTGATAAACTAATGGATTATATATACTGATCATTAAATCGAAAAAGATAGTGAAGAATATAACGCAGCTACTCAGCTCACATTTTCTATGTATTAGGCTAAAAGATACAACTGATGACTAAGGGCTAAGAGTTGGTGAAACAGGATTTAAACTCAAGAGAATCAAATGATAAAAACAACCAATGAGTCACTATTATCATCAAGCATCGAATTCACACTTTAAAGACAGTCATAAATCCATTTAGATTTATCAATAAAACTATAGTCTAATCAACAACTACATCTTTTCTGAAGCAATACAAATGGAATCCCATTGAAAGAGGAATTAGGCTCATCAAAATTCCACTTACATCAAGAACACTTGCATAGTTAAATACCTGAGAGCATTCTTAACATAGAAACGTTATTCATGATAAATTATATTTTCTAATTGTCATATTGATACAGGCACTATGGAGATAGACAATTATATAAGTGGCGCGCGCTACTGATTTAAAATTTATCAGTAGTATATATACGAAAAGGTGTTCATCTGCATAAAAATATCAAATAGCAGGGAGACAGATTTGAAGTCAGAGAAAGCAAATGATTCAGCGTTGTGGAAAAACATTGGAGAAGTGAAAAGAAAGACGAAGAAACACAATACGGGAGATCTGTGCAAATGGGGCGTTGAAAATAAGGTGTACATTATAATCTCACGATATACAGACACCAAATTCTAAATAAACATTCCTTTACCAAGTCTCTTGCCTTTTACCATTACAGATATAGGGACGTAACAATGATTTATTTTAACAATCCGAACATACTGTTCACCAAGCAGTACGTATTTATACATAAATTTACAAATCACTGGTAATCTAAATTTTACAGTGTTACACAGTTTCTCGGACTTAAATAAATAAAAATACAACTGTTAACTTTGGAGCCAATCAAGTAGTGTATAGACAATAAAGTTTTAACCAAGTCAACAGTCCTTAGGATATCAACGTCAAATATATTAAGTTTTAATGTGACTACTGTCTGCATAAATCATAATATACTATCAGTGTGGTCTGATCTTTTAGGAGGTTTAGTTTGCAAAAATAAAAACGAATGACTCCCATTGGTACATCACGAAATCTCAGCACGGATCCAAAAAGCTAGAGCTGCTTTCGCTAACTTACACCATCTCTGGCGTAGGCGTGACATCCGGCTATCAACCAAGGGACGTGTGTACTGTTCAGCAGTTCGCTCCGTCCTTCTCTACGGCTCTGAAACATGGCCAATACGAGCTGAAGACATGGAAAAGTTGACTGTTTTTGATCATAGATGTCTACGATCTCTTTCTCACGTTAGGTGGTATAATAAAGTAAGTAATGTTGACGTTAGGCGTAGAGTGTTGGGCAAAGAGGGAAAATCAATCGACGAGGCTATAGAGTTACATAGATTGAGATGGCTAGATCACGTGCTGCGCATGCCTAACCATCGCCTCCCCCACCCCGACGGGCATTACTAGCTGATGTAGGTGCAGGTTGGAAAAGAGTAAGTGGTGGCCAAACAAAAACATGGCCTCATCAATCCATGAAATCCCTGACAGTTATACTGAGTCAGGTAGAGAGATGCAGACTTCCGGGTTGGGGCCTCTCTCAGGGCTCTAAGAATCAATGGCTGGAGACAATAGGTGACATGGCTCAAAATCATTGCCAATGGCTTACGCGGATGTATTCAGTCTCTGTAATCTTTCATATTCCTTTCTACCATTACTCATTCTGTTTCACTCTTATACCTGTCAAAACTCTATTGATTCTCTTCACTCATCTTCTTGTCTACCTTTGTGTGCTATTTGGAACGTGGCAACTCGAACTGCTGCACTTCGGTGCGAAGTTCTATGTTGAATCTAGACAGAGAGATTGGTACATCAGCTTTTGTATGCATACTTTTTTGTTACGCTCTAAATTATGGATGTTTTGATTGTGACAAGAGCCAAGAACCTGTCGTTCAACAAATATGTAGGAGAAAATGGAGATGGACCGGGCATACGTTGAGGTGGTCACCACTAGAGTGGCATCCCAATGGGAAGCGACGAATGGGTCGTCCTAGGATAACATGGAGAAGATCCTGAGAGGAGGAGATGGGAGATTATGGGCAATCGTGGACCCAGTTGAAGAGGACACCACCAAATAGCACAGAGTGGAGATGTATTGTTGAAGCCCTATGTTCCACTCGGAATCCAAAGGAGTAACCATATTAATAATTTGATTGTGACTACAAGTGATTACAGAAATATACGCACATTGCATAATTCATATCGACAGTTTAGCTTCATTAGAATAGTCGCACGAGGTCTAGTTTCAAAGCTGTCATAACATGCGTTAAATATACGGTAGATAAAATACTACTGCAGAAAGCCAAGAAAAATCGAGAGCTTTAGAAACTAAGCAATTACAGAAAACACTTAAATAACCTCTTTCCGATTATCACATACTATGGGAAAGTATACATTCAAAACAATAAAAATGATATTGAGAAGGTATCACTTCAATTATTTCCAATACTATAATGACTATAAACATCTTCAACAAGGCCATCTCACACGAAATGTATATCATATTCACAAACGAAGAGATAAATGTAAGTAAACAGAAGTGTTTACAAGTGTAAAATGATAGTCTACTTGTGTTACTATAATAGTAAGCTTTGTGAAAATGAGTAGAACACACACACACACACAATCCGTATTAAGCTGTAAGATGAGAATTTCCATGCATATGAACATCAACCTATACATGTGTGTATTTGTCTAGATTTAATTATTTATTACAGCATTTCATCATGAGCTGATATCGGTTAGAGAACTATTGGAAAACCACTAAGGAATACTGTACAGATGTTTCTCCCTAGTTTATGGCTCTTCATCAGTACTCACCCACCGGGGTTCAAACCCAGGACCTTCCGGTTACAAGGCCAGATCGTTTTAGTGAGGTGTAGTGACCAGTGGGGTAGAACAGGTCGGGTGTGAGGAAAAATACTCGCCACGGATGACATTGGCTAGTGGTCGCGCCATATCGTGAATTGGCAGAAGTTGGAATTCATGCACTGGCCATTCGATCGCGTCCCAGTGGCTTAATGGTCTACGAGTTCGACTTGTAACCAGAAGGTCCTTGGGTTTGAACTCTGGTGGTGGGTGCATACCGCTGAAGAATCCTAAGCTAGGGACGAAGCTGATGTCTAGTACACCCTGATGGTTTTCCAATGGTTCTCTGACCGATGTCAGCTCATGATGAAATCCTATAACCAATGAAATCCACGCAAACCAAAACTTGAATATTAATTATTTGTCATGATTTGAAATTACTTGCAAGACGATAGTTTACTCACTCACAAAAGAGAATCAGATACATTTCCTAACCATGTGTGACAAATTCTTCATGCCTAACAACAACAATAACAACAATGAATTCTGAACCTTTAGTTTTCAAGACATTAGTGTGCTAACGTTAGACTACTCTCCATGAAAACCTAACAATCAATACCCTTTCAATTTCTAAAATAAAAACACATCCATCATATTTCGCATTCTTGTTCATGATGAAAAATTTCACCGATTGATAAAATTTATTGAAACAAATACTGACTTATATTTTTTTCGCATGAAGACAAATGTAGACAGATAATAATAGTAATAATCATCCAAATAATAACTGATCGACTCACAAAAATATGCAACAAATAAAGATGATATGATAATGTTTTGGTTAATGTGGCGAAACCTATTCAAATAACCAAAGAATATGTGTGCTGGTGTGGTTTCAAAAATGTGTAGACTGAGGTGGTTAGAAGATATTACACGCACCTACTCTACCCTATAATATCTGTATTAAACGCATAATTTTCAGCCCATGAACGACTAGGTTGATAAAAACTCAATATGTCCTAAATAAAACAAAATTAATTCATAGAATTTCTTTGGTTACAGGATTACATCATGAGCTGACATCGGTTAGACAACCATTGGAAAACCATCAGGGAGTACTGCAAAGATGTTTCGTCCTAATTTGGGACTCTTCACAGTACGCAACCACCGCCAGAGTTCAAACCCAGGACCTACCCGTCTCAAGACCAATGGCCAGTGCATGAATTTCATCGGTGAGTATTTTTCCTCACACCCGACCTGCTTTACCCTACAGGTCATAGTGTTTCTGTTTATAAATCTAATTAATTTCAACAAGTTTTGGACTTCTGGTTAGTGTTCACGAAATAACTGTAAAAGATTGAATAAGATTGTAAGCGAAGCAGCTCCTTTGTATAATTCCTTTTTAAATTGTTTTTCTTACAAGTTTCTGAAAGTATTCTAATGCACAAGATAAGCGGTTTATCTTTATCATGCCAAATACTGATTGTTGCATCTTTCAGAATTCTCACTGCATAGAACTATTTGTAAGGATCAGATGGGTTTCCCGTCAGCTCGTGAATCCATTGATCACAAGTTCACCCTTCATCAGTTATTAGAGCAATGTAACACATATATTGCTTGTCTATAATCTCTTTATTTCTTTATATCAGGGCTACCTTCAATCTGTTGGAAATTACTGTTCTTTAGGATTGTTTGTTAGTGGGTTGTCTCCCTAATAAGTTTACCAACATCCTCAACACCCCATAAAATGGCCTCAGGCAGAAGGGGGGGGGGGCGCACAGCCACCTATCATCTTTGTTCCTACTCAGTTATAGTGTAAGACAGGGTTGCTTTATCTACACATTTCTTAACTCTGAAAGATTACGTAGTGGTGGTATAGATCTGCTGCCTGGAGAAACACTTTTGAACCTTGAGTGTATGCACACGATATCATCTTAAGGTGTGATAACATACTAGCTACTAAATCGGTTGGCGGTTAGTATCTCTGTGGTTGCACCATTAAAGTGCAAAGTACTGTTATGAAGGGTCGGTGCCTGAACTCAATTTAGCAACTGAACATCTAGAAATAGTTTCAAAGTGAGTATATCCAAGTAGTAGTATGAGTGATAGAAGAGGTGTAACGGATAAAATTTTCCAGTTGTATGGTAGAAGGTAAAGGAGTTCGTGTAATTTTGGTCCACAACGACTTTAATCTAGCCATCGGAAGTCAGGCTTACAAAAATTGAGTGCTTGCAGCCTTACTTTACGCCTGTGAAACCTGGTCTCTCTGGGTTGAGGTGGTGATTGCATATTCATGGATTGCTGTCTTTGTAGGACTGCTTGCATTCAGTGATGTCACTGTGTAAGTAATTATAAGATTTGATGAGGGGGCGGGGGTAGCTTAGACATGGTAAACACTATCCTTCAAATACGTGATGTCATGTTAGAAAACAAGCTTCGGTGACTTGGTTGTGTGATGGAAGTGTCAATCCAGCAGCTTCCACGCAGTCCATTGTTTGCTAGCCCTAGGAATGGGTGAAAATAGTAGGAAGGTCACCAACCCATGATGTGGCGACGTAGGATGAAGGATGGTCAGTTCGGGTCAACATCTGCTGATGCACTACAATTCTCTCGCTGACGTTGGGGAGATTATCCAAGTCAGCTATTCGAGACGTTATCGGATAAGGCTGAGAACCGCAGTGAGTGGAGAACATGTTGCAATCTTCTTTTTATGGAAGTATTATAAAGTACTGAAGCAACCAAAATTGTATGTCTAGCTGTTTAGTCATTCAGAAGTCCAGACACCACTCCATTAACTTCAATCACGACAACCAGGTAGCATGTTAAAGTGGCTGGTAGCTACGTGCATAAATATGTACCCAATCATTAAGCGATATTTCCACTGAGATACGACTTGATACATCTATTTTGAAGAGTTTCAGTATTACACTAAATTTTTAACCAGATAGACATAAAAAGTGCTCAATACTTTCAAAATAAGTAGTAGAATGATAACCGACTATATGGATAACAGAAGAAATAATAATCTTTACCTTGCTTCAAGAATTCCTTGATATGTATACAATTCTCTCATGAAACCAGGATTTGGCTGTACACATGGACGACGACATTTAACAAAAGATAGAGCAGTCTCTAAATCCCAATTATGTTCCTTCATAGCGTATGCGATTACCTAGATAGTAAAAGTTGAAGAAGAAAAGCGTTAATATCAGTAGATACACCAGTTCATATTATCTCTTCTCAACTATTACAATTAAATTAATTCGATGAAGTCGATTAGAACCTCTTGAACTATTTTTATTCATTCGGAAATTATCATCGCAAACGTCAGTCTATAAATAAGGCGATTTGATTGATTGGTTACAGGATTTCATCATGAACTGACATCGGTTAGACAACCATTGGAAAACCATCAGGGAGTACTAGACATCAGCTTCGTCCCTAGCTTAGGATTCTTCAGCGGTATGCACCCACCACCAGAGTTCAAACCCAAGACCTTCTGGTTACAAGTCGAACTCGTAGACCGATCCAATGGCCAGTGCATGAATTCCAACTTCTGCTAATTCACGATATGGCGTGACCACTAGCCAATGTCATCCGTGGCGAGTATTTTTCCTCACACCCGACCTGTTCTACCCTACTGGTCATGACTTCCCACTAGAACTCCAAGTAACTACCTACCTGAATAGGACCAGCCGCTAGTGAGCATCTCATTGATATTCATGTATTGGTTTTCCAAATAGTTCTCTAACCGATGTCAGCTCATGATGAAATCCTGTAGCCAATATAAATAAGTGACCAGATCTTTTTAAATTTATGTTAAAAAATATAAAAGATGCAAGAATATTTCTGTAGAATTTATACTTATTCTCTAATATTCATGATTATTTTCAGAATAGGAAGACGAAAACTTAATTTGTGTTCAACAAAATGAGAAATATTATCTCGAACCTCCTCGACATGAAGATAAACATCAAGACAAGACATCACAACGAAATATTGTACAGCAAAAATCAAAGACCTTCAAAATTTGACACACATATTATTTGTCCTATTTAAAATGATTCACACATCTCACAGTGTGTTAAGATAATGAAGGTCATATTTCATCCTACATCACAGATTTTGAGGAAATTTAAAAAAAACTTCACCTTTCGCTGGTTGTATTTGATCAATAACTACTCTACTGGATAGCTATTTTATCCTAGATTGGGGTTCTTCAGAAGTACGCATCCAGGGCCCTAGCGTAGATCGAACAAAAGACCTTCAAGGTTTATGAGACGATACATTCAAGACCTAATACAGTATCGATAGCTTAACTTGATCACATAGTCATATATCTCAGTGTTAAAGACTCTTTAAAAAAAACTGCAGTGAATAAACACACACTATATCGACCAATGTTAAGCATTAACTAAAAAGTAAGCAAAAGAAAATACTGTATTGTAAGAATCTTAGTGACGCTGCTAACCGATAAATGACCCTAGACAATCCAGGGTCTATCTAATTAATCAACCTTAAAAGTAAAGAGAAACACAGCATGTCATCCAAAAATGCTGTCAATGCACGCACACGTGCTGTTAAATATTAAAATAATAGAAGACATTGGGGCTTATCACATTATATTAAAATATAAGAAAGGAATTTTTCACTGTTCATTGTCCACTGTATATTTTAGAAAGCATTAAAGTTTATAGAAGTGACAGTAGTTGGTCAAAGAAATTTTCGACTCTTTGATTATGTAGAGAGTAATCAACTGAACTATCGAGATCAGTAAAATATTCAAAGTATTACAGAGTGAATGCAGTCGAATCTCTAATCTGATGGTTAAACACCATCACAGTTATGATAAAATTCTTGGTGTCACTGTGGTATCATTTTTGTATACAGTTCTCATGTACATGTCTTTTTAGCAATAACAATGAATGGGTATAGTAAGGGAACTCTAAGTGATTTAATAAATTATAATTGTATTTCAATAGTTTACACACACACAATGATAAGTTTTTGTTTTTGCTAACATTTCGAGCAAAATTACTGCCTATGATCACACCAACTGTTGGAATTGTTTTGTTGTTAATTCACACATTTATGATTTGTACTCATATATATAGTTCTTTTTTTGGTCCATTCATTTTTGTGTATCCAGGATTATATTCCAGGTTGTTGACAGTTGTGCTGAGTCACCCTTGTTACATTTATCCGGCATGACCTTAATGAATATAGATTCTGCTATCAGTCTCTCTTCCATTTGTTCATATTAGATTTCAGAATACAAACATTGTTCCAATCAATAATATTGCGGTTTTTGTCCCATGCATCTGCAGCTATAGATGTTGTTTTTTTCTAAATTGTTGTAAGCTTGTGTTCCTGTGGGATGGATGACCTTTAGTTAAGCGTTTATGTTCATTCACTCTTATTTTGAGTCATCTGGACGTTTGACCCACATATTTGGTCGGACACTCGGCACAAGATGTTTTGTAAATTACATTATTTTTAGCCATCATTTTTATTGGATTTTCAGTTGATTTATTTTATTTCTAATTAGATTCGTTGGTTTAAACGTGGTTCGAATCCCAATATTTTTGAGGTTTCTTCGAATTGCCTCTGATGTACCATTTTTGTTATGTATTGTGGTCGTTTTTATGCCATCCTCTTCTTTATATTATCTCTGATAAATTCTTTTGGGTAGTTGTTGTCGAGTAACATTTTGAATAGGACATTTACTTCTTTACGCTGGTCCACTGGTGTTGTTGTAAGTCTACGTATTCTGTCTGCAAGACCTTGTATTAACCCTCGTTTTACCGTGAGTTGATGAGCTGAGTGATAATCAAGGAATCTCCTAGAATGTGTAGTTTTTCTACATAGCGTCGTTTTTACGCTGCCATCTGTTACTCTTTGTACTTTGCAGTCTAACATAGGCAGTCCCCCAATTTCATTCTCTATTTCCATAGTGAATTTTATTGAGTCGACATGACTGTTTATGTGTGAGAAGAATTTCTCAACATCGTTCTTTTTCATTATTACTAACATGTCGTCTACGTATCTCCACCAACATTCTATTGATGACCTGAATGGTTTAAGTGAATTCTCTTCCCAAAAATCCATGAATATGTGAGCTATTATTGGTGAGATGGGCAATCCCATGGCTACTTCATCATTTTGTTGGTATATTTTTCCTTCAAATGTAAAGTATGTTGTTGTTAGACAGAACTTAACCCTTTTTACTATCTCTCCTACGGGTAATTGTGTCCTGTCTTTTAGGCCATCATCTTCTTTTAGTCTTGTTTTCAGTGCATCCATGGCCGTTTGAATGGGTATTTTAGTCGTCTCATCAATTCAAATGAATCTACTATTCTAGCTTTTGAATTGTCTCTTGTTGATCTTAGTAATGTTGAAAGAAATCTTGACAGCGTATACGTTGGTGTGTTTCTAAAATCTACAATCGGTCCCATCGGATACCCTTCTTTATGCAGTTTTATCTTGCCATATATCCTAGGTATATTATAAATAGTCATTTAAGGTGAAAACCTAAATACCATAGGCGAAAATCCGAATATGTTTTATAGGGCAATTGAATGTGTTGAGCACTTAACTTATTTGGAAAATCGCATCAGTTCCAAGAGAGCAGTGGGTAGCAAAACTCTACCACGGAATTTTCTGACATGTATCATCTTTGATATCAAAAAGATATACGGTTACACATCAAACTTTGTGCAGTGAGAAACTGGTACGATTTGAGACTGGGAGTAGACTACGGCAGAAGACCATACATCTCGACTGTCACTACTTTGGCGGTATTATCAGTGACTGGTGAGACCATCACATATTCACTGTAGATGTCAGGCGTTGAGTTGTACAGGAAAGAAGTTAGTAAATCAAGGAAAATACAAGCTTCCTTCAACTGGTGTGATTGTGAGATGTGTGATGTGCACCGATCCATAAATATCCGCAAAAAACGAGTAGATTAGAAGACCCCAGGGCAATGACCAATGGTGCAGCAAATGAATTCAAAATTTTGAATATCATAGCTCTTCATCAAACCACTCATTCTCCCGTGCATCATTTTTCCAGTACAATATCGTCACACGTTTATCCTCTTCGTTAGTGTGCATTTCCAAATTCTGATTACTTGAAATATACTGTTGTGTAAAAACTTCTATACTGATTCATGTTTCTCTTGCTCCCTTACGCCAGTTATGAAGAAATGTTTAGCAACGCTATCTACTAAGTAATCTCCGACGAAATCTCAGCACGAATACAGAGGGCTAGTTTCGCATATGCCAGTTTACGCCGTCTCTGGCGTAGACGCGATATTCGACTATCGACTAAAGAGCGTGTGTACTGCTCAACAGTCCGCTCCGTCCTCCTTTATGGCTGTGAGACCTGGACATTGAGAGTGGAAGACATGAAAAGATTAGCTGTCTTTGAGCATAGGTGTCTGCGTTTTATCTCCCATGTGAAGTGGTATAATAAGGTGAGCAATATTGAGGTTAGGCGTCGAGTGCTAAGTAAGGCGAGGAAATCAGTCGACGAGACTGTGAAATTACATCGACTGAGATGGTTAGGACATGTGTTACGTATGCCTAGTCATCGCCTTCCTCGACAATGGGCAATGTTAGCTGATATAGGGTCAGGCTGGAAAAGAGCTAGCGGCGGTCAAATGAAAACATGGCACCAGTCAATAAAATCCACAACAGTTAGTCTAAGCCACGTAGGAAGGTGTAGACTTCTTGGCTGGTTGAGTTCCTCGGGACGGTAAAAACCAATGGTTGGAAACAATTGGTGACATGGCTCAAAATCGTTCTCAATGGCTGGTGGAGATGCATCCACTCCTTGTGACTTATGATTTCCAATGAAACTATATTGTTCTTCGTTATTACTATTCCTTTGTCTGTGTTATGCATTTCTCCTACTTTCTTCTCTTGCTTTGTGTGCTACATGGAGTGTGGCGACTTGAACTGCCGCACATATGTGCAAAGTTCTATGTCGAAAACCGACCGACCGACCGATATATATATAGCTTACAATGGCGTCTTGTGCACTGAAGTTTCCGTAGCAGCGAGGCCAGCTAGAGAGGACCGCAGAAAGTAGGACAAAGTGTAGACGTGTTGCTGGAGCTCTATGTTCCACTTGAAACCCAAGGGAATAATAATAATAATCATTATTATTACAATGGCGTCTAGAGTTAATATTAACATTTCCTACTGTTCGGGACAACAATAAGTCATTTAACTAAGACTCATATGTTATACAGTAAAAAAAATGGTTTTGTGAAAAAGTGTTAATCGAAGAATTTATGTAGTGTCCTATTGTCATACAACAGCTGCATATAATCCAGTGTAATTGGGAAGGACTCAGGTTAAAAATACTATCTGGTTCATAACACTTCACTACATGTGAACAGTGTTTGAAACGTATCATTCAACCAATAGAGGTTGAGTACCCGGAACGAGTGGAGAACAGCTCCACACAAATATAGCCACTCCATATGACGATGGTAATTCCTAACGAGAAAGTTGACCTACAATTCCAGATATATAGGTATTCAAATCACGAGACAGCAATGATACTAGAAGAGAGAATACAATTATTCAAAGAACCTTTCTGGGCTTTGCTTCAACAACAGATTGAAGAAGAAAACTCAATTTGGTACTGACGACAATCTTGGTGACGAAACATGGAACTATATAATAGTAATCCATGGTCAAACTGTAAACAAATTAATTCCCTACAAACTAACTCTTAAAAATTATAGTAAATTATTTACGCTAAAGGAAATTCACATAACTTAAAAACAGAAAGTATCGATTTAAATTATTATACAAATACTTATGCTCAGAGATCGTTAGAATATACATATAAAGGGGCGTGAATAGAAAAGGCAGGAAAAATGTCAATTCAGTACGGACATATGAGCATAGAATAATAACTCAATTTAATTTTAGATTTTTCCGTCGATTGATTGGACCGAAGTGCTCGGTCTCAGGTTGACATGTCGGCTTCTTGTGCAGATGCTTCGACGATGTCTGGGCATTTAATTAGAATTTAATTTGTGGATGGTGACTAGCAATGGAATCCAGGATGCGCATTTCGTCGAAGCATCTGCACAAGAAGCCGACATATCAACCTGAGACCGAGCATTTCGGTCCAATCAATCGACGGGAAAATCTTAAATTCAATTAAGTTAATATGACCCGTTGCACAAGAGGTGGCTCTCGTGGCCCAAGTGGTCTAGTGGATAACGCTTTGGCGTTTGAAACTATGGGCACTGGGTTCGAGCCTCGGTGGGAACATCATCACTCACTGGGAAATACAGGTACATCCAGATGATGAGTCCCAAATAGGACGAAATTTGCATCCTGGATTCCACTGCTAGTCACCATCCACAAATTAAACAGAATAATAATGTTCAAGATTCGAAGGTTATATCTGTTGTCAGAGAAATCGGCGATAGTATACATTTGAAGGAAAGCTTGCAGACTGCATTTTCATAAGCTTTTCAATGCTCAGAAAAGTGTAAAAATGGTTACAGTATGATTGGAGGCCTTAATAAAGTTTTATTTATATATCTATTTACTATTTGATAAAAAGATAGACACAAATTATTGATTTAAAGGACTTCATTTCAGAACAAAACAGTTAGAGAGGACGATTGTTTTCAATAAATTCTCCTTCAGGTTCTACAATTGTAAATCCATTAATTTAAGCATACAATAGCCAGTAAAGGCGAATTAGAATCATATCAGAAAGTGTATTGTGAAACAAGTATAAGATGGGATGGAACAATAATCAGTTAGTTTTGAATATGCATGGTCAATGAGAACATGAGATGAAATAATTTAATTATTTACATATATATAAATCAACGAATGGGGTGGACTAGACATAAGTTCAAGGTTGAAAATAACAACAATAATAATGATGATTGCAAAATAATAACGATGATGTGGTGTAAAATTAAAAGTACTATTGGTGAATTCATTTCAGAAAATTCTATCATACACTGTAAAAGAAAATATCTTTAACCTAAACAAGTTAACTGGTTGTGACTGACTTCAAAGCATTCCGGCTTGTTTATAAATCTCAGATATACAGAGTTTGAATGGGGATAAGTACATTCCCAGTGTAACTAATTTTTGACATCATCACCTGACACTAGAAACTTTCAATTCTAATCACCTTGTAATCATTAACGAGAAAACAGCACTTCATCGAAAAAGCAAACACTAACAGGATTTACGTTTTCACTAATTACTGATACTTTAGCTAAAAAAAAACCAGTGAATGAAATTATGCTCTTCATCAATGCAACTTCATTCTACTACTCTAATGATTCTTTCAGTTCATGATGAATAGGAATGATAATTTTTCCTAAACCTATGATGACCTGATATTTGTTAAATACACTCCAAGTAAACAAATCAATGAGGATTAAAAATAGCAAACAGATAGGTACATACTGTAGTTTAAGTGGCCATGTGGATAGATAACAACACTCTGACGTTTGAAACGATAGGCGCAGGGTTCGAGTCTCAGTGGGAACATCATCACTTATCTGGAGTGTAGGAGTATCATCCAGCTGTTATCCTCGAACAAAATAACACCACTTTATTCACACATTTCTGAAGCATCCGTAAATAAAAGGTGCTGACATAATTTCAACGGACACTGAGTACATCGGTCCAACTTAGTCATCAATCAAATGGGAAACACACAAAAATTAACCTAAAAACAAGTTGATAAAATGTACTTTAAAAGGATTACTACCACAACTTTTTGTATTATTGTTATTTACTTCTTTCGATAGTCTTTATTCAAGTGAGTGATACTATCATGTATTTACTCATTCACCGTGTCTATCTCTCTGTCTCTTTTCGACATAGAACTTTGCACATATGTGAGACAGTTCAAATCGCCACACTCCATGTAGCACACAAAGCAAGAGAAGAAAGTAGGAGAAATGCATAATATAGACAGTAAACAGAGGTGTGAGACAAAGGAATAGTAATAACGAAGAACAAAACAGTTTCATTGGAAATCATGAGTCACAAGGAGTGGATGCATCTGCGCCAGCCATTGAGAACGATCACTTTGAGCCATGTCACCTATTGTTTCCAACCATTGGTTTTTACCGTCCCGAGGACTCCAACCAGGAAGTCTACACCTTCCTACGTGGCCTAGACTAACTGTTGTAGATTTCATTGACTGGTGCCATGTTTTCGTTTGACCGCCGCCAGCTCTTTTCCAGCCTGACCCTATATCAGCTAACATTGCCCGTCGAGGAAGGCGATGACTAGGCATACGTAGCACATGTCCTAACCATCTCAGTCGATGTAAATTCACAGTCTCGTCGACTGATTTCCCCTCCTTACCTAGCACTCGACGCCTAACTCATTCACCATAGTTGATAATTAAATATCCTATTCGGGAAGGCAAAGGGTGTTAAACGTGAATAGAGAAGAATGAATTAATTAAGCAGGTGTTGATGATGAAAAACCATACAAAAGCAACCAAATGAGAATAGACTTCAAGAAGAATTGGAAAATAAGATAACAGCCTACATTATTCATTAAACAACTACACTGTCAGAAAACCATGAAACATGGCTTATTTTCTCAGGTTAGAGATTAAGACTTGCATATCTAGAATATGACTTTAAATAAAATAAAGAGATATCTTGGCCCATGAATTCCGACTTCTGCCAATTCACGACATAGCGCGACCACTAGCCAATGCCATCGGTGGCCCTATTCAGGTAGGTAGTTACTTGGAGTTCTAGTGGGAATTCGTGACCAGTAGGGTACAACAGGTCGGGTGTGAGGAAAAATACTCACCGAAGACATTGCTAAGTGGTCGCGCTGTTTTGTGAATTGGCAGAAGTTGGAATTTATGCACTGGCCATTGGATTGGGTCCCAGTAGCTCAATGGTATACGAGCTCACCTTGTAACCGGAAGGTTTTGGGTTCGAGCCTTAGCGGTGGGTGGGTACTTATGAAGAGTCCTAAACTAGGACGAAACAGCTGTCTAGTACGCCCAGGTTTTCCAATGGTTGTCTAACCGATGTCAGCTCATGATGAAATCCTGTAACCAATCAATCAAATCCCTACAAACCAATACTTGAAAGAGATCTCTATTATTTTGGTATAATAAGGGTATG
>OX235273.1:94728175-94762082 GCA_944472155.2 Trichobilharzia szidati
ACACAACTTCTTTCCTTCATTTATAAACATGCGTGGAATTGACTGAATATTTGTATAAAAATCAGTATGGGATAATGTACATTCAGAAATAATGTTAGGAGTGTTATTGATCATCATTAAACAAAGCTTGGAATGGCAGTCACCTCTCTCTGTCAACTTCATCGACTTTGAAAAGGCCTTCGACGGCGTCGATCGAGAGGTGATTTGGCAACTACTTCGCTACTACGGTGTGCCACCGACCATTAAACATCTCATCCAACAGCTGTACGACAATGCTGCATACCAAGTAGTCCACAACAGGAAACATACGGAATCCTTCGAAGTGAGGACAGGAGTTAGACAAGTTGGCTGCTTACTATCGCCAATGATTTTCATGATTGCAGTAGATTTGATAATGCGACAAACAGTGGGCAATGAGGAAACAGGCATAAAATGGACTCACACAAAACACTTGGAGGATCTGGACTTCACCGATGATATATGTCTGATTTCTCACAAACTGGAAGATATGCAAGCGAAAAGCAACAAGTTGGCAGAAGAAGCATCAAAGATAGGACTTCAGGTGAACATAGAGAAAACAGAGGTGATGAAGATTCCTGGGCAACACCATCACCACCACCAACAACAACAGACAACAATCAGCATAAATGGGAGGATCCTGAAAGAAACAACCTCCTTTAATAATAATAATGATTTACTTTATTCCAAAAACAGTACTTGTGATACAGAATGGAATTTTCAGCATTAATCACAATATTGCATCTAATTTCCTCAAATTATAAATAAAATTAGTCACAAAGAAAATTTTTCTACATTTACAATACGGTTAATATAAAAATAAATAAATAAAAAATAAAAAACATGTAGCATATAAAATGGAAATAATAATAATGATAGCAGCTAAGGTAATGATAATAATAAAAATACAAGTGAAAATTGCCGTCGGCTTGTTTCACACAGTATTGTCGATGCGGTATACAAATCCTTGCATGATTAAAAATATTGAATATGATGTTCTCTTTACATGATATGGTGAGGGGAAAAACAAAAATTACAGCAGTCATAGAGATAAGTTGGTGTTTGCAGTTATGAAAGTGAGAACAAGAAGTAACAGGACCATAAATATAATAGAAATAATAAAAGTAAAACTTGAAGGTATATAAAGATGGATGGAGGACATTGTTTATTTACCAGATGAAAAAAGGTTAGTCAATTCTTGTCTGACGCTATTTTCATCACATAAAATACGTGCCAAGTATGGTATCATAGAATTTTTATACTTAGACGTGCGAGCATACAGTTTTCTGAAGTTACTTCTCGTTCTACCTGAGGATATGCAAGGTGAAAGCTGAAGGTAAAGTGGATGCTCCAAGTCAGACAAAATCCCTTTGGCAAATTTACTGCACGAAGTCAAATGCCTATCGACAACGACGTTAACTATGTAATCCACTGGGACACCACTCATCCTACTGACAGTCTTCAGCATTCTACGAATTGTGACAAAGTCCTTTTTAAGCAAACCAGGAAAGAATAAGGGTGAACAATAAAGAAGAATAGGTAGGATGCAAGAGTTTATAAACTGTAAGAGGAGGGGTTGAGTTATACCCCAGTGCCTTAACTTCTTAATGTAAAATGTCAGGCGGAATATTTTACTGGAGATCGCTGAGACATGGGAAGACCAGGAGAGATCAGAAGAGAGAATAAGTCCAAGATACTTCATTTCTGATTTAATTCCTATATCATTGTCATCAATCTTACAACTGTCATAAGAATCGACGGCTTCTTTTAACTGCCGTTTACACCTTAAGCTGAAATTAACAGTTTGACATTTAGAAGGATTCAGTTTAAGACCGTTAGACGCAGACCATTTACTGACTCCCGACAGAAAGCTATTTATTTTGGTACAATCTAGCTTGGAGTTAACAGCCATTGAAACAGTTAAATCATCAGCGTACTTCACAAAATTTATTTCATCAGACTGAGGCAAGTCATGTAAGAAGAAAGAAAAAAGAAAAGGAGAAAGGACAGCGCCTTGAGGGACACCAGCTTCATTAGGCAGTGAAGTGGAAGACTTCCCTTTATACACGGTGTACTGCTTTCTTTCTGAGAAATAAGAGTGTAACCAGTTAACAGCCCAACATTCTGTTTGACTTACAGCAAGTTTATTTAACAAGATGTCCCTAGGGACCGAGTCAAAAGCAGATGTATAGTCTAGGAAGGCACAACGGACAAATTTAGCCCCTTTGTCTAGACCGGAAGCAATGTTATGATATAAGACGGCAGCTGCATCTAAAGTGCTTCTACTGTGCTTATAAGCAAACTGTTTTGGGTCATTAAAGGATTTAAGAGAGGGTGCAAGAAAAAATAAAAGTAGTTTCTTCATAGTTTTCAAAAAAGGAGAGGTAATAGCAATGGGTCTAAATTTGACACATGCTCCAGTAGGCGATTTAGGTATGCGTACAACTTTAATGTCTTTCCAAACAGCAGGCACAATATTACTCGAAAAAGATTTGTTAAACAGATCAGTGAGAGGGTAACATAGAATATCAGAACATTTTTTGAAAATAATACTAGGTACATGATCTGGACCTAAGCTCTGGGAAGGGTTCAGAGACTTGAGGCACTTTTGAACATCATTTGTGTTAAAACCTGGAAAGGGGCTATTATTAACACTAGTGATACTGGGAAGCATGGAATTTAAGGGGGAATAAATAAAAGATTTATTAAGAGTACATACATCAGAAGAATACGGAATATTGTTAATCTGCTTACCACCAGTGATTTCCTTAAATAGTTTCCACATATTTGAAGCATTTTTGCAGGATATGAATTTCTGGCTATATATAACATTCAATCTCTGCATTTCAGACTTGATAAGGAAGTTAGTTCTTTTTACGCCACTTTTATCTTTCATTTTATATTGCTTTTCCTTCTCTCCACGAAGCTTTTTAAGTTGAGGGGAGGAGAAACGGTCGAATTTGACGAATAATGTTTCTTTTGGGCAGCAGACTTCAAAACAGAATTTCAGATAAGACGTAATATTAGAGATTGTGTCATCAAGTGAAACATCGTTAAACAGATCCCATCTTGTGTCACTGAGCATGTTTCTAAGATGTTGTACATTCTCATTTGAGCAACATCTGTGAACAACTTTCTTGGACAAGTTAGAGAAGGCTTTTTTGTGTAACTTTCCGTAAACTTTAGGTAGAACTCGTACAATACAGTGGTCAGAGTTTGAGAGTGGAGCTGTTTTACGAGCTTCGTATATTCCAGAATCATTTATGAATACTAAATCAAGCGAAGTATCTTGTCGAGTTGGGAATTTAACCACATTTTCATGACCCAGCAATGTAATAAAACTGTAGTCACTGGCGTTGAAGTCACCAGTTACTACAGACAAGGAGTTACCAAACGAAGAAGCAGCAAAAATAGTGAATTCGTCGGCAAAGATCGATAGTTCTGAGGGACTGCAAGAAGGTGTGACATAGATATTTGTGACAAAAATGCAGTTATACTTAGATAAGTGTTTAGGTCGGCATTTAATAGTTATACAATCAATATTGTCATTTGAGAATTTGAAGCAGACGTTGTTGGCAGTAGACCACTGAGAATTAATAAAAGTGGCCACACCTCCACCTCTCTTCTTCTTTGAGCTGCATCGGTCTTGTCTGTACATTGTAAAATCAGGTAAAGAGACCAAATTATCGTCATATGAATCGTGCAGCCAAGTTTCTTGAAGAGTAATTACAGCAGTGTTACAATATATATTTGAGTATATTAGAGAATGCAAATAATTAATCTTGTTTGGTAGAGATCTGCAATTTGTGCTCATAATCACAGGAACAGTCATCAAATGCATCGGAGTACGCTATAAAGCTCGTTGCCATCCACCATGAGGCTTTTTCTTAAGTTTGTTAGAAACGAGTAAATTAGCCGGTTGGAAACTTTTTAAATAACCGCGAGAGTAAACAATGCGATAAGTACACATAATTGAATGATTAAAATAAAATAAATACGAGGAAATAGATGCAATATATAGGATGGAAATTTTGGTAGCCCAAGGTTTAAGCAGGCCGCCAGATGTGGAAGCATCATTGGAAGCATCATTTCAACTACAGACGGACAGAACTCACGAGAATATGAAAGCAAGAACCAGGAAAGCAAGAAAAGCTTTCACTACTCTCAAGTCTGTGTGGAGGTCAACAGCACTCAGCATCAAAAATAAGATCCGGATTTTCAACTCCAATGTGAAGTCAGTGCTACTTTATGGATCAGAGACTTGGCGCCGCGTCACAAAGAGCATCTCAAACAAACTACAGACCTTCATTAACAGTTGTCTTCGCTCAATACCACTAAAGATCAGATGGCCAGAAAAGATCAGCAACAGAGATCTCTGGGAGCGAACCAACCCAGCAGGAACTGATTGTGAAACAAATAGGCAAAAAGAATTGGAGGTGGATTGGCCATACTCTGAAGAAACCATCAAGTGACATCACTAGACAAGCCACTGCTCGAGTGGAACCCGATAGGGAAGAGGCGAGTTGGTCGTCAGTGCGAGGGTGACTTGGAGGAAGTCATGTGAAGAGGAGATGAAAACGTGTGGGCAGACTTGGAGCCAGGTGAAGACTCTAGCAGAGAACCGAACTCAATGGAGACGCATGGCTGAAGCCCTATGTTCCTCTAGGAATTAAAGGAAACAATAATAATAATATTGATCAATTACAATCAGATGGGAAATAAGACGAGTGTTTTTATAGTCATAATAAGTAACTTGTTAAAATGCTGTGATGTGCCGGAATTGAAATAGAATTTTTAGATTATTTATTATCCTCCTCCGATTTGACTGGCGGTAATAATATCTCCCATATTTCTGGTATTTGCATTGAGTCATTATCATTGACATCTGGCTTGTCATATAATAAATGATTTCCACGATGTCATCAATAGCAGCAAGACTTATCCACAAAATTATTAATCTAAAAGGACAATTATGGATCTGATATACCACATTTTATTTTCCTTAAATATGGAGTGAAGTTTTGAGACTGGATTGTGCCATGCGAAATTATCAATAAGTTACCTACGACGTCGACTGCTGAGTCCGACAGGCACATATATATCAGCAGAAATACATTGTAGGAGCAGTGAACACTTTCTTTTGGACTTTTAATCCTCAAAAAGGATACAGGTGGTTGTGGTGAGGAAAAATTCTCGTTTTAAGAAAGTTCTCAACTATTCTTTGCACTCAGGATATGCAACAAGGGATTGATAAAGCTCCATAACATTCTCTTGTAGGATGACGAAGTATAACGAGCAGCAAAATAAAGTTACACGGCATTATTAGGGATCAGAAATATAATTCCAAGAAAAATCAAAGGAAAGTTTAGACAGGAACCATAAAGAGAGAGAGTTTAATTCTTGAGAAAATAGACCGCTTGTTGTGGCCGTGGTATAGATAAAGGTTTAACATACTTCTTTCAGATATAGCGTCCACCTGAACTTTCAGATAAATAATACTGCGAATAGGTCTACATGTCTTGATTTCAATCCTTTCGGGGGGGGTTAGGTGGATTGTAGCCGTAAAATGTTACCCTAAAATTATTAGCATACAGCATCCTTTACTAACCATTCGGATGCTGACCACACAATAAGGTGGGGCAGAGTTAAAATTCTAAAAATTAATATAGGTAGATTGCAGAATCCTGGTTCATCGATCCTGCACCCAACACATGCAATAGAAGTGTCGCAACGCAAATACCAGAGATATAGAAGACATTATTACCAGTCGAATCAGAGGTTAATAATAACCTTCATATATATTCAGTTCACATTATAACATTCCAACAAGTTATTTATTTTACTATAAAAGTATCTTATTTCCCATCTTATTGTATTTGATTGATAACAGAGATAATATTTCCGAATATACTTAATATTATATTGATTACATTGAAATATCTAATAATTTTTTACTCATGTATATAAATGAAGCAAAAACGTTGTGCGTGTGCCTTATTATGATTAATAATAATAACAGTATATTCTCATTTTTTACATGAGGGACGCCAGTTTACAGGCATCATCAATTCGATAAATTACACATACGATTAGTAATTACAGTTAGTTATGATAATATAATAAGGTACATATTTATTCATTCAAATATAGGACACACAAGTTGTATGGGGATGGATAAGAATTATTTAAGTTAAATATTTAAATTACATGATTTACGGTTCAATAACATGGTTGTTGTCATTTTATCTTTAGTTTGTGGGGAAAATCGGATAACTGGTGATTCAATGGAACATACCAAGAAATATAGAGATATTGACTTCGCATTAACAAAAAAACCCAAGTATGCGTTGGATGGATTACATATACTTGGGAAAATAAATAAAGCTTGAAGTCAATTCCCTCATAATACAATAAAATGCGTCTTACAATAATATATTCCCACTTTATGCACATGAGGGACTCCAGTTGACAGACATCAACAATATGATAATAATGCACACATAATTTGTGCTCTATACGTCATCAGTAAATATTATAAATAAATGACAGTGTCATTTTATCAAAATAAAATTTTGTCCATGATGGAATCATGCTCTGCCCCAATGCCTGACTTTTGTCCTTATATGAATAATACGCTGCTATTTAATGTGAACGATTAAGACGAAAATCCGCTGTCAAGCGTCCATGAAATTCGCCTCGCACTTTTGCAACGTTCGGTTGTTCGTGCACCATCCCTCTCTATCTAAGCAGTTAGCATCATACAATGATTATGATCCCAGAATATCTTGTATTTTAGACGACCAATCTGCTGTTTTTATTTTCATTTGGTCTAAGCAGAACAAGAACCTGCGTTTGTTTTCAGCCCAAACGTCAGCATTAATTCTACTCCTTAAGAGTCTCTTATTAAGCTTCATAGGATTTCTCAAACTAGGTCAAAAGTTCCTATCACAAAGGATTTTTTTATTGGATTCAGGCGCCCTTCCTTTCTCCTTTTACTAATCAGTCTGGCTAGTTTTCCATTGAGTTGTAAGAGAAAACGCAGGTAGCAGCCAATTCGCTCAACTCCACAGGAGAGAAGAATTGATGCATGCATAATAATGTGGCTTAATGTGTTTCTCTTAAGGAAACGTTATTCACACCTTGACAGCGGATTATACCTATACCAGTGGTCTTATAGGCGTTTCGGAGAATTCTGTCTCAGTTTCAATTCAATATTTTACTGTTAGGCAGCAGAATCCTCCGGGAGGGTATTTGGGCTTGTTTGACACCTCCCTTCAGAAATACGCTCTTGTCTAAGAATTAAGTTGGGTGGCCAGTTTCCAACCAGATCTTTCGAAAAGTGTGAAGCTCCTCATTGATAGGTTCCTCTTTGAATATTTTAGTGATCCTTCCGCTTAAATGGACAGGTCTTTGAAAATGGATACACCGTCTACTCGGCGCGCTCCATCCATAAGTAGATACTTTCTCAGTCGCTGAACACCAAGAAGACAGAACAATGAGTCCACTTCTACTTCTGGAGTGAAGGGATGATTTGGTGTGAATCAATGGATATTTAGAGCAGTTTTTATGGCTGAAATTATCCCGCATGCTCAAGGTCATTGATGAAGTGAGACGCTCAAAGGTCATTTTCGTCCATGTTAGTCGGTTATGTTGGATTGCAGTTCCGTAGCCGTTCGTTTACACATTGCTTTATACGTTCTGTTGGCATTTATAGGTGATTACCATGTACTGATAGCATTCTTTTGTAAAATAGTACTGTTCTTCACACGAAAATAGCCACATTTTGACGCAGTCTTCATTGAATGACACTATGTCGAAAGCTGCAGCTTCTACAAGAAATAAACTATTTGTGTAGATGACATTACCCCCCAACTACCCCATCTTCTTCATTCTAGAGATGTTTTGACGCATTCAGCATGAAACACTAATCATTACAACCAATATGCTAAGTGTGTCACAGTCAGATTAAATGACGCGGACACCAACATAACTAGCCAGGAAACGAGAATTCCTATCAATCCAGAAAACATATAACAAAATTTTATTAAAAATTATTGACAAAAAAAATTTGCCGATCGAAATTTCAACCAACATGCCGGATAAGTCCAGCCGTTTTTATTCACCCACAATGAAATTATTGTTTATGTTTCTCTAATACAGATGAAAATCACTAGCCATCAGCAACAAGTTCATATTTTCACTTTTCGCCATAGAATTCGATATCACTCTGTTTATCAAATGAACCACTCTGTATGACAATTAGTTTTTGGATGGGGTTTCGTACGCAACTTATTGTTCGTAATTATATCAGGGATAACCACATAACTTCAAAACGTATAGTTTATAATGTTTCCCTCTTTATCTACCTACTCCTTGAAGGGGTATCAAAGTTTTCCAGATTTCAGAGGCCGGCCTTGGATCACCTATGATCCATGTATTTTTAGTCGATTTGACATATAAAGCTTTCGAGATCAATTTGTCCCTCCTCCCCCCCCTCAATGGATTTTAATATTGCATCCTGTTGCATTGTTGTGTCTAATTATATACAGTCCTATAGCCGAACGATTCTCCAGATTTTTTTCGTATAATGGTCAATTAATGTGTTTGTGCTCCGCCAGTCTGACTTCCCTCATTCTAATACTCGACCAGAATTTTTGATCTGACAGTTATCCGATCAGCTAAATTATTTTATTTGATAGACTTCACAGGTTAATTTAACTGACAAGGTTTGTAGCTAAGTGAGTTTGTGAATTTGAACTCCAGTTTTACTTCTGCATTGTTAAGAACTCCGCGTAAGTTTTCCGAGTTCCCTTCCTTATGTGGAAGTAATACTGGTGATTTAAATTCCTTATTGTCGTGATCATTCTGCACATGTTTGTCATGCATGTCACAAATATTGTTAATTTTTTTACACTTTCCTATATATTTCTGATCAAATTTGTTATGGTAGTCACTAAGTTCTCGAGCTTCCCTTTAATTCATTACTTCCTGTCTTGAAATCTAATTGCTGCTATTTGGTTTTTTGCTGTTACCTAAACATTTTATCAGTACTCCATCAGTCAAATTCGCCATACCAGTCTGACGAAATTGGCACTACTATAAGTAGACCGACAGAATCATTGAAGTTCATACCTTGAATACGACGTGCATTTTCCTCTCTAACAGGAAATATCCACTTTTGTGAATAATTCGTTTGGGAAACCTGATCTTCCTATCTGGCGAATTTTATTCAACCATTTCTTCTTCACCGAGCCTATGTTTGGTACTTCCCACTGTCTCGAACTACTGCCTAAGCTTCAGGTGCTACTTCTGTAGCAACATCCCCCTCACTCTTTCAAACATACAGGACTTGTTGGTCTGTTACGTGATTGTTGGGAAGCCGAATAACCCGAAAGTTACAGGTAAAGTCAAAAGCTTTTACTTATATACTTTTTCTTTCTGTTCTGTGCTTTCTACTGTCTTTTGCTGTCAGTCTATTGGACAAAACTCCACTGTCTCTTATTATTTAATCATCGGTATTAATTTAGGAGTAATATGACTATAGACTCTCACTCTAAGACAAGTAATGGGAGACCATATACCGTAGTCACCAGGGCTTCAGCCAAATTAGGCAAACAGGTGAAGGTGATGGAATCTCGCATACCGGTCTTGAAGACCAGGGTAAATATTCCCTGCGTGGACAGATTGCCCATGTCGCCGCAGTCCTACAGTGAAACTGTGAAAAGTCAACTAATCGGATGTGGCTCCATCCCTGTTAACACGACTAGGTTAATAGAGCCGAGTGGTAAATCTGCACAAAGTGAGAATAGTATAACACCCATATCCACAGTAGGCCTTGAAACAAACAGGAAGGCCAATAAGAAACGTTCACGACGTCGCAAGACGACGAAAACATTCCCCAAGAAGGCAGACGGTTGCAAGGTCTGCAATTCTGTTGTCGAACAAGTAGACTCTGCTTTCGAATGCAACTTTTGCAAGCAATGGGTACATTGTAGATGTGACACCGGGGTACCAAAGGTATATTACGATTTTATGCGTAAGAACCCATACCCATAGTTCTGGTACATATAAATAATAGTATATTCTCATTTTGTACATGAGGGACGCCAGTTTACAGGCATCATCAATATGATAAATTACATATACGATTAGTAAACATATTTAATAATAGTAATTTAATAAAATACATTTTTTCCTACCTGTGTAGGACACACCAATTGTACAGGTATGGATAAGTATTATTTAAATTACATAAATTTGGTTCATGGTAAAATTATAAGGTTGCAGTCATTTTGTCTATGGGAACAATATGATAACTAGTCATTCAATGGAGCACATCAAGAAATATAGAAATATTGTCTTCGCATTAACAAAAAAAACCCAAGTATGTTTTGGATGGATTACAAATACTTGGGAAAAAAATAAAGCTTGAAGTAATTCCTCCATATAACTTTGGTGTGTACGGCATCGAGTCTTATTCTTGATAATAATTTAAAATAAGTAATCCACTTGTATACTTTTGTCAGCATTTTCTTCGTAACATCACAAGTGAATAGTACTCAAGGTCGACTAATAATAATGGTAGTTTATATTTTCTTATAAACGGGTGTTTTCAAGAAATGCAAGCTATTTTGCAGACAAGATCAGTTATGTTATAAGTTACATTCGTGAAGTATTATAAATCAATACTTTTTTATTGGTATAAAGATATATTTCACAACTGTAATCCAGGTTGCGTCGTTGGTGAAGGCAATGCGCAATTCACGAGGGAATTGTAAGTTATGGGACCAATAATGTTTGCAGATCATTTGTCATTGTAAATGGGCAAATATCTACATTCTTCGTTCTCATTCAAAAAGTTAAATGGCAGCTGAAATGGTGAGAGACAAAAGAAGACAAACAACAACAACGCAAAAGAAAGCAAGTGGAGTACTTAGGGAGTGATTAATATGTATATATACATATATATTCTGTTTAGTAATTATAGTTATTTTGGTGCACTAACTAACTATTCCCGTGATGCTAACTTTTATATTGTGTGAACTAATATTATTGTCCTGTGTAAAAATGTCTATCATGTACTTCCAATAATATAAAAATTTTTAATTGTAGTTTGTTGTAACTACACGTTTAATGAACTTAAAATATCTATGTTGGACGAAAAAGTGGATGTAGGATTCAGACTCAGAAGTGCACTGTCATCTTTGAGCAGTCTGGTGACTGAGGAGATGAACACTGCGAGTGTGTTTGCATCGCGCACATCAGCTGGTAGTCTATTCCAAATGACTGAAAACTTATTTAAGAAGAAATTATACCGCATGTGAGTCTGACAATGCTCTATAGCAGCTAGGTTATGATGATTTCTAAGATTGTAACTGATGACAGCGGTAGGTTTAATTATTGGCTCGGAGGAGTGCACGAGCAGATTAGTTAGCTTGTAGTAAAAAATCAGGTTTAGCTTAAGACGTCTTTTCCAGAGTGGTTCTAAACTTAGTCTGTCGCAACGTTCATAGTATTGGAGACCACTTTCTAAACCAAGAATTCTTAAGGTGAATTGCCGTTGCACTCCTTCTAACTTAAGCTTGTCATTTTGTCTGAGTCCGCTAAGAATAAACGGGCAGTATTCCAAAATAGGTCGGACACATACTTTATATAATAAAACCCTAGTTTCACAACAAAAGAAATTGCGAGTTATGCATCCTAGGAGCCTTCGTGTTTTACGTCTGGCATAATCAGTTTGTTCAGAGAACGTTAAGTTACTAGAGTATCTGATACCGAGATCTACAACTGAGTTGAGCTTGGCTAGTTTACGCCCATTTATTTCAAGATTCAGGTCAAGGTTACTGTTTCCGATACAAATCCAGCCGCATTTATCAATGTTGAACTTAAGACAGGATTCAGTACACCATGTTGCGAGACTACTTAGTTCAAGATGTATTTTATTCACCATATCGCTTAGTTCATGAGCGTGGCAGGAGTAAACGACTTTGAGGTCGTCAGCATATAGGAATGATTTACCTAAGGTGAAGCAGTTGCAAATGCTGTTAATGTATACTGTAAATAAAAGTGGACCTAGGACACTACCTTGCACAACCCCACTTGTGATCTGTCTGGGATGAGACAACACAGATCCAACCTTGGTTATTTGTACCCTATTGCTTAGAAAGGATTTTAACCAGCTCAGTAATGGATTGCGAATCCCACATGAATACAGCTTCTCAAAGAGAATACTGTGAGATACCATGTCAAATGCCCTAGATATGTCGAAGTAGAGAACAACAACTAGCTTACGTGCTTCGCGACTACTAGTGACACAGTTGAAAAAGTCGAAGTGGCAGGTAACGCAAGACCTATTTTTGAGAAATCCGTGTTGAGACCTTGTAACAAGATCTTCCTTAAGTAGATAGTCTGACAACTGATCTTTGACAACTTTCTCCATGACTCGCGAGACAACTGGGGTTATATTTATAGGTCTGTAATTGCGGACGTTTGCCTTATCACCGGATTTATAGTGTGGAATTATGAAGCTAGTTTTCCACTCATTGGGGTAAGTGCCAGTGTCCATAGATATCGAGAAGAATTTAAGAAGTAGTAGGGGTATATCACACCCACTGTTTTTGAAAATTATGGAAGCAAGGCCATCTGGTCCCGTGCTAGTGGAAGGTTTCAGGCTTCTAACTGCTTGTTCTATTAATTGGTTGGTGAACACTATGCTTCCGAGGAAAGAGCTAGTAAGGGGGCCGGTGTCACCAGGAATGCGCGTTTCTAAACTGAAGTTTGCAAACCACTCACTGAATATTTCACAGATGGTGGCAGGCACATTGTAGATAACTTTGTCATGAAGTAAATAGGGGATGTCCCTCGTCGACTGCATTCGTTTTTTAAGAAGTGTTGTTAAGTTATAAACTTTGGAGGTGCTTTCAAGTGCCCTTAATTCTTCGTCGAGGTCCTTTTGAGAGCGTTGGCGCTTGATAGATTCAAGAGACTCATGGATTGAGTGCAGTAGTGATATATCCTTAGTTGAATAGTACTGTTTCTTCAACTTCCTCAACTTATTGCGGCATGCCCTCGGAATGTAATCAGCTTGGTGTCTACTTAATTTCACTACCTTCTTAGGAGCAACAGTATCTAGACAAAGGATAACATTCCTGTAAAATAGGGACACTACAGTCTCCAGGGTGTCAGTGGTAAAATATTCATCCCAGTGACAGAGTCGAATGAGTTCTTGGACTAATCCCCAGTCTGTATGTTTGTAACTACGACAAATCAAGCTCCCTGAATCCTGTTTGTTTCCTATATTTAGTGGTGAGAAAGGCAGAGAGCAGAGCACCATTCTATGGTCACTACTGGAAAATCTGTTACCAACATAGGTGGAGACTGGTATTGTGTCATGACAAAACACAAGGTCCAACATGTTGTCACCACGAGTAGGTGTCTGGACGTGTTGCTGCCATCCATAACAATCGATAGTGGCAAGTAATTCGTCGAAGCGTTGGGGGCCGGAACTACTTAACCAATTGACTTCTGGAAGATTGAAGTCCCCTGCAATTATTTTGTAATTAGTACTAAACGATGAGGCGTGTGCGAATGATTTAGCTAATAACGCATCAGTTTCTTTGGTTGAGCTTGGTGCTCGATAAACACAGCCTATGAGAAGCTTGTACTTATCTCCTTGTAAGACGACCCATAGTGAATCAGGTACATCGTTCAGTATTTCATCTTCCACCTTACTGGCTACGAATGAGTTATGTATATATATGAGACATCCTCCACCACGCTTGCTGTCTCTATTTGCGCGGTGTAGAGTGTAATCATCTATGCCTATATGCACATCAAGTACAGAATATGAGCACCATGATTCAGTAATCAAAGCTACAGTAGGCTTGGCGATAAATAATAATGCCCTTAGTTCAGATATCTTATTGATTAAGGAACGTGCATTAATTAGCAATATCGTGAATAAGTCACGGGATACTACAAACTGGCTTAAGATATCACCATAACCTAACTCTGTTTGTGCGTCAACAACGCAAGAGTTTATGAATGATACGGGGGTTGGACTGGGTGTCTGTGCATCGGGGTTAGAGTGCAGTGAGGTGGTCCTAGGTGCCATGGGTCGTACCAGTGATTCGGGACACGTGGAAAATTTACCATTTGTTCCTGGATATAAGGATAGTAGATGTTGGGCCTGGGTTGACGGTTAAAAAGCATAGCATCAAATGGTCTACCCATCCACGTGCTATCCATCATACCGGTACACACCTTCGTGTTGGTTTTATAACTTAAAGGAAATCGAAAGGGAAGGTGCTTTGGTTGTAAGACTCTGGGGGTTTTGGGGCCTGACTTTCTATAAGGTGGAGCATACTGAAAACCACCAGATATACTTGTGTTTCGAGAGGAACTTTTCGTAAGAGGTGAGGGTTTTTTGACAGTCTTACTCTCAGCAAGCTTATTGAATACAAAGTATTCTTCCCCATCATTAGTCTCAACCCGGCGGAATTTGTTCATTGTGGTGAGGTCACCACGTTTGGGTAAGAATTTCTTGGAACGGCTTGCAACAGTTCTACCTATTTTAACATCTTTCGGTGAGACGTTATTTACAGGGGTACTGGTATCTAAATCAGCCCCTAGTTCCATTGCCATGCGTGGTTGTTGTGTGGTCTGCTGAATGCTAATGTCAGCATTAGGTGACTGTTGCTGTGCACGATCGTTTTTGGGTAATTCTAAGCTAGAGGAGGTGACCAGGTTATTACTCCGCATCATTCTGCGCTGACACGGTGTTTTATCTTGAGCTATGGTTATAGACTTATAACTACTGTTCAGTCTTAGGTGATCCTGGCATTTAATAAACTTACTAGAGTCAAGGGAATTACTGAACTTAAAAATAATGGGACAGTTAGCCTGGTTAGACTTTTTACGAAGTCTTTTGCATTCACATGGAACACTGGCCATGCCGCAACAAATCAGGATTTTGTGTTTAACAGTCTTCAGAGGAAGAGAATCTGGGACATTGTAAACTATAGCCTGGTGAGAAGAGGTTATACGCTTCATCACCTCCGCAGCCAAGCAGTCAATCATATTTTCAGCCTTATTTAGGGTGTCTGGAGACATTTTAGGATGCTTTCTTAACAGACAGGCTATTGGGTCTAAATCCGAAAGCTTGCTTTGAGTTACATCCAGCAAAGACTTAACCTGGCCAATATCAGAACTGCTCTCCGTGATATTTGACAATGGCAGTGACATTCTATCAAACTGACCTAATTTTTTCTGAAGTTCATTTACTTGCCTTTGGATATCTTTCACAAGGAGGTCTAATTTACAGATCTCAGAGTTCTCTAACAGAACATCTTTCATCTGTATCACAGGAGTGAGAATTGCACTCAAGCCATTTTGTGAGCTAGTAGTTAATGCTGTATTACAGGGTGGTAATGCAGTTATAACCGAGTTTGAGGCACTATCTAAAACAACTGTGTTTCTACGAACACGTTTTTTAGAAATTTGGACCATAATTACAGGGATTATATGACTATAAGCAGTAAATGAATATCAGAGCAAACACGTGCAAAAATGTCACCAATTTCGAACGTACCGCACCAGAAATACGTCATCAGTAAATATTATAAATAAATGACAGTGTCATTTTATCAAAATAAAATTTTGTCCATGATGGAATCATGCTCTGCCCCAATGCCTGACTTTTGTCCTTATATGAATAATACGCTGCTATTTAATGTGAACGATTAAGACGAAAATCCGCTGTCAAGCGTCCATGAAATTCGCCTCGCACTTTTGCAACGTTCGGTTGTTCGTGCACCATCCCTCTCTATCTAAGCAGTTAGCATCATACAATGATTATGATCCCAGAATATCTTGTATTTTAGACGACCAATCTGCTGTTTTTATTTTCATTTGGTCTAAGCAGAACAAGAACCTGCGTTTGTTTTCAGCCCAAACGTCAGCATTAATTCTACTCCTTAAGAGTCTCTTATTAAGCTTCATAGGATTTCTCAAACTAGGTCAAAAGTTCCTATCACAAAGGATTTTTTTATTGGATTCAGGCGCCCTTCCTTTCTCCTTTTACTAATCAGTCTGGCTAGTTTTCCATTGAGTTGTAAGAGAAAACGCAGGTAGCAGCCAATTCGCTCAACTCCACAGGAGAGAAGAATTGATGCATGCATAATAATGTGGCTTAATGTGTTTCTCTTAAGGAAACGTTATTCACACCTTGACAGCGGATTATACCTATACCAGTGGTCTTATAGGCGTTTCGGAGAATTCTGTCTCAGTTTCAATTCAATATTTTACTGTTAGGCAGCAGAATCCTCCGGGAGGGTATTTGGGCTTGTTTGACACCTCCCTTCAGAAATACGCTCTTGTCTAAGAATTAAGTTGGGTGGCCAGTTTCCAACCAGATCTTTCGAAAAGTGTGAAGCTCCTCATTGATAGGTTCCTCTTTGAATATTTTAGTGATCCTTCCGCTTAAATGGACAGGTCTTTGAAAATGGATACACCGTCTACTCGGCGCGCTCCATCCATAAGTAGATACTTTCTCAGTCGCTGAACACCAAGAAGACAGAACAATGAGTCCACTTCTACTTCTGGAGTGAAGGGATGATTTGGTGTGAATCAATGGATATTTAGAGCAGTTTTTATGGCTGAAATTATCCCGCATGCTCAAGGTCATTGATGAAGTGAGACGCTCAAAGGTCATTTTCGTCCATGTTAGTCGGTTATGTTGGATTGCAGTTCCGTAGCCGTTCGTTTACACATTGGTTTATACGTTCTGTTGGCATTTATAGGTGATTACCATGTACTGATAGCATTCTTTTGTAAAATAGTACTGTTCTTCACACGAAAATAGCCACATTTTGACGCAGTCTTCATTGAATGACACTATGTCGAAAGCTGCAGCTTCTACAAGAAATAAACTATTTGTGTAGATGACATTACCCCCCAACTACCCCATCTTCTTCATTCTAGAGATGTTTTGACGCATTCAGCATGAAACACTAATCATTACAACCAGTATGCTAAGTGTGTCACAGTCAGATTAAATGACGCGGACACCAACATAACTAGCCAGGAAACGAGAATTCCTATCAATCCAGAAAACATATAACAAAATTTTATTAAAAATTATTGACAAAAAAAATTTGCCGATCGAAATTTCAACCAACATGCCGGATAAGTCCAGCCGTTTTTATTCACCCACAATGAAATTATTGTTTATGTTTCTCTAATACAGATGAAAATCACTAGCCATCAGCAACAAGTTCATATTTTCACTTTTCGCCATAGAATTCGATATCACTCTGTTTATCAAATGAACCACTCTGTATGACAATTAGTTTTTGGATGGGGTTTCGTACGCAACTTATTGTTCGTAATTATATCAGGGATAACCACATAACTTCAAAACGTATAGTTTATAATGTTTCCCTCTTTATCTACCTACTCCTTGAAGGGGTATCAAAGTTTTCCAGATTTCAGAGGCCGGCCTTGGATCACCTATGATCCATGTATTTTTAGTCGATTTGACATATAAAGCTTTCGAGATCAATTTGTCCCTCCTCCCCCCCCTCAATGGATTTTAATATTGCATCCTGTTGCATTGTTGTGTCTAATTATATACAGTCCTATAGCCGAACGATTCTCCAGATTTTTTTCGTATAATGGTCAATTAATGTGTTTGTGCTCCGCCAGTCTGACTTCCCTCATTCTAATACTCGACCAGAATTTTTGATCTGACAGTTATCCGATCAGCTAAATTATTTTATTTGATAGACTTCACAGGTTAATTTAACTGACAAGGTTTGTAGCTAAGTGAGTTTGTGAATTTGAACTCCAATTTTACTTCTGCATTGTTAAGAACTCCGCGTAAGTTTTCCGAGTTCCCTTCCTTATGTGGAAGTAATACTGGTGATTTAAATTCCTTATTGTCGTGATCATTCTGCACATGTTTGTCATGCATGTCACAAATATTGTTAATTTTTTTACACTTTCCTATATATTTCTGATCAAATTTGTTATGGTAGTCACTAAGTTCTCGAGCTTCCCTTTAATTCATTACTTCCTGTCTTGAAATCTAATTGCTGCTATTTGGTTTTTTGCTGTTACCTAAACATTTTATCAGTACTCCATCAGTCAAATTCGCCATACCAGTCTGACGAAATTGGCACTACTATAAGTAGACCGACAGAATCATTGAAGTTCATACCTTGAATACGACGTGCATTTTCCTCTCTAACAGGAAATATCCACTTTTGTGAATAATTCGTTTGGGAAACCTGATCTTCCTATCTGGCGAATTTTATTCAACCATTTCTTCTTCACCGAGCCTATGTTTGGTACTTCCCACTGTCTCGAACTACTGCCTAAGCTTCAGGTGCTACTTCTGTAGCAACATCCCCCTCACTCTTTCAAACATACAGGACTTGTTGGTCTGTTACGTGATTGTTGGGAAGCCGAATAACCCGAAAGTTACAGGTAAAGTCAAAAGCTTTTACTTATATACTTTTTCTTTCTGTTCTGTGCTTTCTACTGTCTTTTGCTGTCAGTCTATTGGACAAAACTCCACTGTCTCTTATTATTTAATCATCGGTATTAATTTAGGAGTAATATGACTATAGACTCTCACTCTAAGACAAGTAATGGGAGACCATATACCGTAGTCACCAGGGCTTCAGCCAAATTAGGCAAACAGGTGAAGGTGATGGAATCTCGCATACCGGTCTTGAAGACCAGGGTAAATATTCCCTGCGTGGACAGATTGCCCATGTCGCCGCAGTCCTACAGTGAAACTGTGAAAAGTCAACTAATCGGATGTGGCTCCATCCCTGTTAACACGACTAGGTTAATAGAGCCGAGTGGTAAATCTGCACAAAGTGAGAATAGTATAACACCCATATCCACAGTAGGCCTTGAAACAAACAGGAAGGCCAATAAGAAACGTTCACGACGTCGCAAGACGACGAAAACATTCCCCAAGAAGGCAGACGGTTGCAAGGTCTGCAATTCTGTTGTCGAACAAGTAGACTCTGCTTTCGAATGCAACTTTTGCAAGCAATGGGTACATTGTAGATGTGACACCGGGGTACCAAAGGTATATTACGATTTTATGCGTAAGAACCCATACCCATAGTTCTGGTACATATGCCCAAGTTGCCGTCCTAATGCAGCCTCGTGTAGTTCCTCGAAAGCTAAAGATGGCATAGAGGTATCAGGAAAAAACGTGAAATGTTTTACTCCCACCAACTCAGAAAACGGCACAATTGCACTTAAATCGTGGATACCAAAATCCACACCGGTTATACTTGCAATTCTTGCCATAACTGCCCCAGACACAGAGGTTGAAGCACCAAGGATACCTGTCGCTGGGAAAAGACCCTTACCGTCCACCAGTAAAAGTGGCCACAGCACTGCGACACATAATAATACCCAGTTGCACCAGACGAAACAAAACGGTCTTAAGGGGGATAACAAATGTGCGAGGACCGAACCTAAATCCACGGTTAGTAGATCAAACTGCGTTATCCTCTTTAATGTACCAGACTGTAGCAGTAGTCTGCTGGAAAACAGGGCCCTGTTTGATCGGGAACAGTGGTCCAACTTATGTAGCACACTGGGTCTGGACATCCAACCAGTAAAACTATGCAGGTTGTATAGGGGCACTGCTGCTCCTCAAGGCAAACCATCCCCACTGAGAGTAACACTGGGCTCTACCGAGGATGCCGAAAAAGTTTTATTGACTTCCCAAGTCTTTTCTATAGGGAGGACCTGCAATATACGTGTTAGGCCAGATAGGCCATGGAAGGAAAGACAGATGGCGAGAGAGTCGCCAGAGCTTATTCCTTCTGCCTCCATGATTGTTCACGGCATTCCGGAACTGGAAACTGGGAACGCTTGTGAGAAGCACTGTCACGATGTACAGCAATGGAGATGGTTGTCATCCCAGATGGCTCTGGGAAGTTCAGGGGCTGTCTCTATTTATAGACTGCCTCTTCCCACTCACCTTATGTCAGTTAACACCCCACGTCTGTTGGCTGTTAAGTTCAGCTCCAGAAACCATTTGACTACTGCTCTCCAGAGATGGTGCGAGACCAAGGACAAGGTCAGCAGACACATTCGCTGCTGCGAGAGCCGGCCTCGTACCCAAAGGAGAGAGCAAAACGTTGTCATAGAACATCCCCAACCCCTAGTCACAATACAGCGGTGCAGCACGGACGATGATAGCCAGTGCCATCCAAGTGCTCCGATTCAATCAGAAGAAAAAAACTCCAACAGGCCGGTTCCCGGGGAATCGGCCAACTAGTTCGTAGGATAACTCCTCAACCGACAGCCCACATCACGTCAACCACCCCCCAATACGGGGATGTGGCGGGACTGACTACCAGTTGCCTGTACAGTAATGTGAGAGGTCTAAGAGGCAAAATAGCTGAACTTAGTTGCCTACAATCACAGCTGAACTCCAAAATCATAATACTGACGGAAACCTGGCTAACCCCTACGGTGGCAGACAGCGAAGTCAGTATAAATGATATGGTCCTAGTCAGGCGAGAT
The DNA here is from genome assembly GCA_944472155.2 of Trichobilharzia szidati. Classification (NCBI taxonomy): domain Eukaryota; kingdom Metazoa; phylum Platyhelminthes; class Trematoda; order Strigeidida; family Schistosomatidae; genus Trichobilharzia; species Trichobilharzia szidati. Next base: position 94,748,753 of record OX235273.1, read on the forward strand.
AGGGATCTGAAAGAAGGAGGTGGAGTCGCCATATACGTCGACAAACAGCTCAGATGTGTCCATGCAATGGACCCTCCCCTCATTGAGCTCCCTGACTCCATATGGTGCCATTTCACCGTTGGGTACTGTAAGTATCTAGTGGGCAGCATTTATAGATCACCTTCGTGTGGAGCAGACCACAACCAGGTACTGCTGAATGCAATTTCAGCGACACAAGACATGGGTTATGATCAAATTGTCATAGCTGGAGACTTCAATGCCCCATCTCTTAACTTGATGAAGGGATATGCCCATGATAGATTTGATCGAAATCTGCTGCGTACCATCATGGAGGCCGGATTCACTGAAAATGTCAGAATGGATACTAGATGGGGCCCAGATGGGAAGCCTTCTGGACTGGATTATGTGTTCACTAGTGACCAGCTACTAGTGGAAAACGTTCAGATCACGACTCCCATACGTATTAGTAACCACGCGGTCATAACATTCAACATAGTCCTCTGCGAGCGTTTACAGTGGGACAATACACAGCCCTATCTGTGCTATAACAAAGCCAATTACACCGAAATGCGAAGACTTTTTTCTGAAGCATATTGGCCAAAAAATTGGACAGAGCTTACAGTAGAAGAACACTGGGGAGTGGTAAGGGAGATCATTCACCAGGCGATCTCAGACACTGTTCCTTTAGTCACACCTAAAGCTAGAAAGCAACGTTCATGGCTAAAAAGGGAGACACAACGCCTTCTACAGGCGAAGCGAAAAGCCTGGTTTGCGTGGCGGGTATCGAAGAGTCAACCCGAACATGAAGTGTACCTCGAACTCAGGAATCGATGTAACATACGAGTCCGGAGTGACAGAAGGACATTTCAGAGAAACCTCGCCAATAAGCTTCTCGTGAACCCCAAAAGCCTATACAGGTTTATGTCTGGAAGAAAACCGACCAGCCAGGGAGCTTGCAATCTAGTGGGTTCTCATGGGAAATCTCTCACTAGTCTTGAAATGGCAGAGACATTCAGTCTAGCCTTTCACAGGCAACTGAACAGTAACGAGGATTTTACCCCCACAAAACATCAAGATTACAATGCAAGACCAACGTGCGAAAACCTGCTGGGTACATTTCAAATTACCCCGGCTATGGTACTCATAAAATTGGGAAAGTTGGCTTCGGGAAAGTCTGCAGGTTGCGATGCCATAAGACCATCCGTCCTGAAGTAGTGTTCAGAAATTCTCTGCCAACCCCTAAGTGATCTGTTTCAACACTCCTTTGATGTAGGGAAACTTCCACGTGAATGGAAGCGAGCCATCCTATCCCCTATCTTCAAGGGTGGTGACCGGCAGAATGCGACCAGTTGCAGACCAGTTGCGCTACTCCCAGTGATATCGAAGATATTGGAAAGCCTCATTGACGACCACATGAGAAAATACTTCGACGGGACTAACCTACTCCATAAAGCACAACACGATTTCAGGAGGGGAAGATCCTGTGTGACGAATCTTCTACTAGCTTGGAAGGATTGGACGCTATCCTGGGATGTAAAGGCACCAGTCCATGTGATCTCTCTCGACTTCGAGAAAGTATTCGACACAGTTCACCATGGTCTGCTCCTTCACAAAATAAGCAAAGCGGGTGTTTCTGGAGCACTTCTCGCATGGCTGAAAGATTACTTAGGCGAGAGAGAATTCTGCACCAAAGTCAACCGCATCCAATCATCCTGGCACACCTCGGCATCAGGGGTTCCCCAGGGTTCTATCTTAGGGCCGTTGATGTTTCTGATTTTTATCAACGACCTGCCCTGTCAACTGAGCTGCTCTGCGCTTCTTTACGCTGACGACGTAAAGATTTGGAGAGCAATAAACTCATCGGAAGACTCCGACAGATTGCAGGCTGACCTGCAGACTCTGGGAGACTGGGCTCTGGCTAACGGAATGCCTTTCAACCTAAAGAAGTGCAAAGTAGTGCAACTTCATTCCGGCAGGTCACAGAGTGCAAATTACACCCTTGGTGGCCAGAACTTGAGTTGTGTGCCATCAGAACGCGACCTAGGTCTTATTTTAATAGAAAGGCTAGAGACCAGTGTAAGTTACACGAGGGACGTCGCCAAAGCTTACGCAACTTTACACTTTATGCATAGGCAGCTGGGAGCTCTTACTCCCGAACTATTCTTAAGGTTGTATACGACATACGTGAGGTGCATAATATCATTGCTCCTCCGCTACTCAAAAGGGATGCTAACATTCTAGAAAGTGTCCAGACGAGCGACAAAATGAGTGATCGGTCTCCGCAAAAAATCATATGAGGAAAGACTGAAGAAATTAAGCCTTCTCACACTTAGTTACCGTAGTCACAGGGGAGACCTCATCACCGTCTATAAGATCCTAAATGACCAGGCCCACCCTAATAAAAGCATCCTGTCATTAAGTGATTATAGGCTTCCACGAGGTAACCCGCTAAGGATAGCACACCAGAGACCAAAGACTCGAGTGCGTTTATATTTCTTCTCGCTTCGAGTTTGCCGTCTCTGGAACGCTTTACCGGCGGCCGTAACTACAGCTCCATCTGTGGAGACTTTTAAGCGGAAGCTGGACAATCATGCAGAAATGCAAGGTTTGTGTCTCAATGGCTTACCCTCTCAAAATTTGAAACCACACTGTCAATGGATAAGCATACAAACTAAATCCCCACGACCCGCCCTGTCTTCTCCCACTGTACCGACTACTCTATCTTTTCTTTCTTTCTTTTTTATTTCACCTTTATTATTTCACTTATCTCAACCTATATTATCTACACTACAACCTATTATTATTATCATTATTATTCTACTTTTATGACTACATCGAATGACCAACGGGTGTTAGGTCAAACTCCATTCACGGCAGCAGCTGAGTCCTAACATACTGCACACTACAAACCACAATCTTGACCAATCCTCGCACCACTCCTCTTGGAGTCTACCAGAGCTAAAGCAGTCGAGTGGCGGGATTTACTACGCATAAGTTCACCGAAGATCTGGAACCTCTACCTTACAATCAAGAAGCGAGCTCAAAGAAATCACTGGTTTATACTAGCTCGTAATCAGGATATTGGATATTGGATAAAGATACAAATAAGATTATTTACAGGGAAACGGTTTGTGTTGCAAAGAAACCTCCATTTAAGCCTCAGCTGACCACATGTTCTATGAAAAGTGTTGTATTCTTCTGTTTCAGATAAGAATCTTAATATCTCCCACCAGAGACTGTTAGTCCTGAAATCCTCATTGAAGGTATTGTACCTCTCCTTGAAATCCACGGCGGTGAATATGACCTGTCAAGGCCGCACTTGGAAATCGATGCATTCTGTATACTGATAAATGTCATTGGTAACTATAGACAGGTCGCTCATAGCATCAGAAAATGTAGGTTTCATGTAATTTGCTAAAATTAATATCAGGACTGTGAGGAAATTACTGACGGAGATAAAATTGAGTCATCCTCTAGGAGCAGGTGAGTAGATATTTCCTCCTATAATTTGTAGTCAAAGCGAAGACTTCCTGATGTGCAAGGGAACAGCTGTTGGTCTAAATATTCACTCAAGAAGGAGGTCAAGCTGTATCAAAGCCAATGGTATATGGGATTTTAGTGTTAATACTAAATTAATTAATTTTCCACAGATGAAATTCAGGATCACTTGAAAAGAATAATTGCTCTGCTTAGGTTCGGTGATTACATTCAACTGGTAGTTTTATATAAAATTCTAACCCACTTTCAAGATTGTGAAGCTTCAGAGTGCTAACCCTAAACCTCATCAACACAGATATTGTTGTATAATATCTACCTTTGGAAAGCAGGAAACTGAGGAGTCATCTATCTTGGGAGTGGACATTACTGACGGGCGAGCTACTGTTGGATTAGTTCTGTCTATATGGCAAGACATGTCAATAAATCTATGTGGAGATGGGTTAGTATATTCGAGTTTCTATTTGATGTATTGTGCGCATATTGATAATTATTACTTAAATGGAATACTTCTGTGAATAAGATCATTACGATATTTATTCAGTTTCAGAAGTAAAGTTAATGGTTATAGGTTTGAGAAGGACCAAAACAGTTCTAAACAAGCGCTCATTTAAGACATGTGGAAAACTAACTGGACGTCAGTATAACTCGTTAAAATGATTTTATAAAAATAAAAGTATGCAGTGTCTGATGAGCACTCATTAACGATCTAATAATAAGGTGCGTCACTTAAGCATCAATGTATACATTTTTTTATCTGGCTCATATATTGTACTTATAGGCTTCTGACAAATAACAAATTTCTAGGGAAATCTTCATCCGAAACCAACTGAACTTTTTATCTTAAGTATATGTGTGAAATTTATCTCACTTAGAGGCTGTTAATGGCTGTCAAGTATCTTACAAACGTCAAACTGTGGGCAACAACTTTTAGAAGAAATCACGTATACCAAGATGACCAAGTGTCGCTAACTCGATTATGGATACGATTTTATTTTGATAAATCACACAGATTCAGATTCAGTTAATAAGGATAGAAGGCTCTTGTGGCCTGTGTTAATCCTTGCAAAATATATCTCTGCAGAGATCTAACTTCTCTTTGAAAGCGTTCACCGATGGAGCTGTTACTACTGAATCAGGTAAGGAGTTCCAGTCGTTGACCACTCTGTGAGAGAATCTAAATTCTGCACGTATTTTAATCGTCCTCGGTTTGAGCACCTTTTTGCGGTGACCCCGTAAATGTATCCTAGAAGGGGAGAAAAGTTTAGAAAGGTCAGTTCCTAAATCACCCTTAAGTATACGGTATGCTAAAATTAAGTCGCCTCTCTTCCTTCGGTATGATAACGGAAAGAGATTTAAATGCTCCATCCTCTTATCATAAGGAAGGTGTGAGATACCACTAACTAATTTCGTTCCTACTCTCTGTACTCTTTCCAGGATATGTGCCTCCTTTTTGAAGCATGGACCCGCCGCTTGTATGCAGTATTCTAGATGAGGCCTGACATATGTTGCGTAGAGTATTTGGAACATGCCCTCGTCTAATCGTTTGAAAGCCCTTCGAAGTGCCCATAGCATTCGAAAAGCCTTAGCTGCGGTTGCATTGCAATTTGCAGTTGTTTTCAAATCATTGCTGACAATGATTCCTAGGTCCTTCTGTTCGTTAACATCAGGTAGTTCTGTGTCCCCTAGGGAGTACGACGCATAAGACTTCTGACCTAAGTGCATTACCGCGCTTTTCCTAGAATTCATTTCCAAACTCCACAGGTTCGACCACTCAGCTAATTTATCTAGATCAGTTTGTAGGGCCGACCTATCCTCGTTATTATTTACAGTTTTCCATATCTTAATGTCGTCTGCAAATAAAAATGAAGATGAAGTAAGAATCCCCGGTAGCTCATTAACATATAATAGGAATAGCAAGGGGCCTAATGCAGTTCCCTGAGGCACTCCACTGGATACTGCTTTCCACCCTCATAGCACACCGTCAACTCTAACCTTCTGCCTTCTATCCATTAGGTAATCCGTAAACCACTCACATAGGCATTGGTCTAGTCCGAAACCTTTAAGTTTACTAAGGAGACCTAAGTGGGATACTTTGTCGAATGCCTTGCTAAGATCAATAAAAACCACGTCCAACAGAAGGTTTTTATCTCTGGCCTCGACCCAATCTTCTCTAGCTAACAGTAAGTTTGTCAAGCAGGATCGTCCTGGTCGGAATCCATGCAGTGTTATACATTAATATTAACTGATGACGTATCGAGCACAAATTATTGCTCATAATCATATCAATTCACTCACAACTTTTTGCTTCATTTATATATCTGTATATACTCATGTATATAAATGAAGCAAAAGTTGAATGTGACTTTATATGATTATGAGCATTAATTTGTGCTTGATACGTCATCAGTCAATATTACTGTTAAGCTGTCATTTTATCAAAATGAAATCTTATCCATAATTGAGTTATACTCCACTACAGTGACCAAGTTTTATATCAAGTGTTGCTAGGTTTATAATTCGTATTGTATTTTCTGTTTAATGTAATTCATCAAAAGGCTTTTCTCTGAAAAGTGTATCAAGTGTATGAAACATCAGGAATTCAGCATCATTTACTAACCCAAGCAAAATTCTTCACTTGGTGAGCATACTGGTTTGCGTCCATCTAGTTTATTACAACGATATTGTATACTTGTTTAAGTAAATAAATGTTTGACAATCATTTACAGCCAGTATTCTTCGATATAACTCAGGGATTAACCAGATATATTGACCTTAACATCTTGAGTTGACCTAAATTGTCACAATTCTTTGCAAACTGTTGGGCAAAATGTAATGTTAAGGAAAGTTTAGTTAGTGAATATATATCTGTAATTAATTTTAGTATAATCGTTTTAGTCCACTAACCACAGATCTGCGATATCGCGTACACTTATTTTTTGTACTTGTAGTGTTGAAGATACTCTACTTAATCAGGGTCAGTTGGTATAAGTTAAGTGAGAAAGGTCTTCCTGCGTTCTCAGCCAACGTTTTTAATTTAATACAGATTTGAATATCAAAACTAACGTAGCTTCTGTATTTAGTGTCAGTACAAGACAAGCCAGAACTACATTATGGATCCTAACCCAATAACTTCCTAGACCGTGCCGCCAGGTTTTTTGAACTCGGTAGGATATTCACAACTCTGCTGGCACCACTGAAAACAAGTCATCTATTATGAGTGACTCCCATCAAGAAATGATTTTAGTTATATCTCTTGTAATTCATCTTATTTTGAAAGTCCCAGTCGAAATTGGTTTAAACAATTATGAACCGCACATAAATTAGTGATGTTCATGATTGCTATGTAACTGAAATATAATCAAACTCTTGGATATATCGTAGATATTCCTGTCTTTCATAAAAGATGTGGTTTTCAAGTTATCAAATCAATATTGTCAATGATAATAAAATTAAGCGTGGAATGTTATGTAAGCAGGGATATTCAATCGATTAGGTTGTTAAGTCTCATTTATTCAAATAGCTAGGATGTGTCATGCACGCTGAACAATAGACTTTCTCTATTAAGCAATGTTAGCTGAAATAGGAGTAATTTGGAAAATAGTTAAGTGGCTAAACCAATACATGCTACCATTCCATGTGGTCTTTGGCTGCTGGTTTAAGCCGTGTAGGAAGGTGCAGACTGCCTGGCTAGGAATGTCAGGATGCTAGAAACCAATGATTAAAGACCGTTAATGACAATCGTTTGGAATGGTACAAGTGTATCCATTCTTTATGATCCTCCAGATTCTATAAATCATTAGTCTCCATCTAATTATCCTTTCCCCTGTACATCTTCGCCTATTTTAGTTTCAGTGCATTTCCTTCCTATACAGTTATGTGTGGCTTTTTGAAGTGTGGCTGATTGAATTTGTATACGTTTGTGCAAAGTCCTGCGTTGACAGTTCAGTTCAGTTAGAGTAGAAATGTATAAGTTCAGGATGGGAAATATTTTGTGACACACTGCTACCGTTTTCCGTCTATCAACCTGTTTCCTATGGATATTGCGTCATAAAACCCTCATGATACCAAATGTATGCTATATAAATGATGAGGCAGATGCATTCACATTTTGTTGTCCCTTAGATCCTCTAAATTCCCATCATTCTTCATATATTTGTCATTTATTTCTGTAAATCTCCACTTACTACAGCTCATTTGTATTATTTTAAACTTTTGTATGATTTTTGATGTATGCCAACTTGAACTGCTGCACCATCAAGTAAAGTTCTACGTTGAAAATTCAGTTCATGTTAGGATATTTGACTACAAGTCTGTAATGATACAAATAACACGTTGTAAGACGTTTTGCTAACACCATTTATGCAGGGAAGTAATGTTGTAAGCGTTACTAGTCATATACTTCACTAAGCGAACATAGGTTTGATTCAAAAAGAATCAAGTTAAAGCTAATACATTTATGTATGCGGAAAGATTTGTGCATACGATCATCAATATCAGTGTTAAATGTCCAGAATCAAGAGGAAAATCTATAAGCGACATATTTATTGTGCTTGCTGGTATTTATTAGCAAGCTTTACGTGCAACTTTGAGCACACTGGTGACTTTCTCATATTATCGTGTGAATGTATTGTGAATTACACTGTTCTGTTTCAGTGATAATAGGGAAACTCGTTTTCCAATGACAGTATTACATCAGACACAGAGGTTATGGTTTTTTTTGATGTCTTCAAACAAATTATTAGGAATGTTGAATTTTGAGTGATGAGATATAAAAGCAACAACTGACTAAATATAGTAGGTGGCAATGACAGTCGATTGATAACGTACATACTGCTGAAAATGTGGTTCATTGGTTTTTATGATGCACTTTCACCCACTGGCTTAGGTTTTCGAATCTCACTTCTTATCTCAAGGCTTTTGTAGCTAGATAATATCATCTACATACACACAAAAGACTTACCGCATTGCCAAGTACGCTTAAATGCCAATAATTGTTGAGTAACATTTCGTTTTCGGTAACTAAACTTTTCTGATATCTATCTTTCGGAGATCTGTGTTTAAATAATTCATTGTGGTAGTAGTACGTCTATTATTAAGCAAAGTACTGTTCAGAATAAGAAGTAATCCTGTAAATGTAGTGCGTAAACAAAAGTAATTGAATTCAAAATAACCGCTTTATTTAACTAATTAACACGCTATTAAAATCACAATACATTTACTTGAAACGTGTTCTTATATTACTGGCTTGAGGATCTTAAAATATTCTTACCTGCCATAAGTTCGAATTACATCTACTCTTAATTAAACAGGAAAAAGTGTGAATGCTGATAAGTGTCGCCACTAATATCATTCAGTGAGATTATGGATTCTTGATTTGAATTTTCATTTAATAACTGTAAGGTCACAAGGTTAAGCTCTGCGTTACATATTACAATCTGATAAACTATTAGTTACGCTCTAAGTATGGTGTTACGCCCAATTTATGAATAAGTATTTCCTAATTGCTGTTTCGTGTTGTTATTACTGCAGTAATTAACTTCGTTTTATTCTTTAACTTAAATTAGTTTATGTTACATATAAATTAAGCGTTTCATTTTTTTTGTACTCTTATCGATTTTCCAATTAACAGGGGATTCGAATTAATCACCAAAGATACTGTCAAGCAATTCAAACCCGTTTCTGTACAAGCTTTGTGGGCTGCGTTTCAAGCTGTGAATAAAGCATGTCAAGTGGCTCGTGCTAATGCTTATTTCTGTCGTGGCTTCACTCATGACTGGGTCAATTATTATCATAGTTTACCAGCATCATCTACTCAACAGATACAAGAATGGCTTAAAACAGATGATATTGATGGATTTATTCAATCGTTATCGCATTCTTCCCTTTCTGATGGTGCAACTGATGAAGAGTAAGATTTGTTTATGTAATTCTTGTTTTAATTTTTTTACATGCATTCTGTTTTTATGACTAGAAATCATTCATTGCAGTTCTTATATATCTCAAGATCTAATTTCTTTAAATACTCATACGACTGTCCTTATTGTGTTTTGTTCTAAAATTCCTCCAGAATATTATTAGTTGTCTCCTTGGTGACCGAGTCAACTTAGGCTCTCTAATCCTAAATTCCCCTCACCTTCTGCGTTGTCATCTTGACTTGTTGTGATTACCATTAGACTCCTTCCTACATACTTCTACTTTGATCAGCAACGATCTCAGCTAGGGAACGTAAAGATATAGTCGCTATATTTCTTGTCTATCTTATCTGACACAGGTTCACGAGCAATCGACATAAACCCTCTTTGGTACTTCAATACTGGTGGCTAATCTACAGGAAAAAACACCCAGTGATATTTACCAAGAATTCTAGATGTTACTATTTCTTTTTAATTTACCTGCAGATTTATTAATAAATGTAGCTTTAAGCTACAAACCATCTCACTTTTAAGTTTAGTTCATAGCTTAATTTAGGAAATGTATAAAGTCTGCGAATCGTATTGTCTGAATAATTGAATAACAGAATGAATAGACAAAGAGTGTATCTAAGGTATACATTAGTAAAGCAGTGAATTGACTTTTAACGAAATCCAAGCATTTCATATGTTGCTCCTGTTAAGTTTAAATCAGTTGCATCCTTCATATTGATTTGACATCTCTTCGTTTGTTCCAAGTTTTCCTTTCTGCGATGAAATGCTCAATAATTCGAGATAGATCATTGGGTTTCTAGCAAGCTTTGCACTAATTACCTACTGACTGAACATTTTTAATGGAATTACTTACATTTCTATCATTTCGATTTTCACTTTCTGCACATAAGTAGATGTCTTATTTGATTTAGTAATGAGGACAATGGCTGGGTTTGAAAAACAACCAAGAACCAAATTTAGGAACTAGTAGTTTCTTCCAGTAAGTATACATCACTGGCTACAGTATATTGTGTCGCTTTCGGCTTTATGAGCCCAGAAGCGGTCGACCATGTTTATCAGTGATTCGAAAATGATTGTTTTATGAAAGTTTTCGAGATGATGCCTGTGGTGATCAAATACATCAACAAGGTGTTTTTGGATCTATTCTCCTTATTCAATATTCTTTTCAGTGAACATTTAGTGTTTTCCTACCTGATGTTAGCTTGTGACGAAATCTGCCTAGAAACCAGCCAGACCCCCATAACTTACTACTTGAAAATAACCAATAAGGATAATTTTCATAGGTGGTTCCTCCCGGTAGCTAATTCATCAACTGGCTCTGGTCGTAACGCGAAAGCCCTGGGTTTGATATCCAAATGGGTTATGAGTGAGTACTGCTGAATAGTCTGGAACTAGGACGAAAATGCTGTCCAACACTCCATAGGTTTCCAATAGTTCTCTGACTGATTTCAGCTTGGGGTCAAATCCTTATAGCCTAAGACTTGTAAACACCTCAGAACATTGATTTTCGTTAATTGTTCCTCAAACCCCTTTGAATTCATTTTCTGTTATATGATTTGAAGATGTTCTTTAAGTTTGTAGTTACACTTTAGTTATAGTATCTCACTAAATTACAGTATTCTCCTAGATCATTACAGCCAGAAAAAATCATCAAACACAAACATGATCTATGGAACAATTAAATGCTGACACATTATACCAGCTGCGATCACCATTAAGTTAGATCATGCCAGTATTCTGGGAATCATAGCATCAAATTTACCATCAGTTTATGAATCAATCTTCTTATGCACTGATGCCGCCTACTGATGTGACTACCATAAAAAGTTCCTTCCTAATACCAGTCCTAACCAACTCTTTAATTTAAGGAATTCGATTGCTGCTCATCAGTTAAAAAGACGTAAATCTCAGCTACGTCATTCACTTGACTTTAAGAACTTAGTCGCCTTCTTACATTGTGTTTAGTTTCAACACTAATCGCTACATGTCCCCATGTTGTATATAAGCAGTGTTAAGGATAAAACTGGCAAGTGTTTCCTTTTATTTGCTTACTTCAGAAAAGTCATGTTCATGACTAAACATTCCGAAGTATTTCACCATCCTTTCATTCATCTGTAAAGATATTCGCCTATCTAATTAATCTTAAAGGTGACATTATTTTATGTGTTTTATACCTTCAGAGATAATTTTATGGAAACACACAATATTATTCACGATACTATTGTTTGTAGTTTTTGACGAAAGATTTCGTTATATGTCATCTGCATCATGTGAATACTACTGAATTTTATCATTTGAGTATATACTCATGACTAATTAAAGTCAACATTAAACTTTAAAAAAAAAAATTATAATTACTGTTGTTATCATCACCGTAGTATTTCATTTTGACTTATCTTTTTCGATTTTCTTTCTTTTCTCATCTAGAAAAGAATGTGCTAGAATGGAAGCACTGATTCGTGTTAAACTACAGGAGATTATGTATTCTGTTGACCTAGAAGAAGTAACTGTCCTTCAAGTAAGCTAATATGTTTTGTTTTTCTTCATAACTGTAAGAAAAATCATTGATTATCTTTACACTGATTTCCATACGAGTTGGTGATGTGGTGATTGGACACTGTCTAGTCCGTTGTATATATATCGGATTCTATCTACTGGGTTACTAAATCCTATTGAAATATGCCATTGGTGCTAGTAGTTCTAGCACCAGCCTCTTTGAGGTCGCTGATAAGCTGTGTGGATGCCCACTGATAAAATTGAGTCTCCTTTTATTTACAAGCCTAAATCCCACATGTTCTTAATGTACTAAGTTTAAGGGAATAACGCTTGTAATAAATATACACCTAGCAAATATATACGTTTTTTATTTAAACAGTAACGCAGTCTGAAAAAACAGTTGACGTATATGATAAAGTACAAAAAACACACTGAAAACATTACTATTGTTGAAGGCATAGTGTCCCTAGTGAGAAATGAATGAGACACGTGAGAAATGAATATTCCTCATGTAACTTCACTTCAAAGCTGTACTTAGAGTTATAAAAGGTATTGGGAACACCTAAAGAGGTCAGTTGTTAATATGCTGGTAAAAAACATGACATTAACATATCAGGAGAAAACAATGACTAAACTATGAAACTTGTTTTGATAGCAGATTGATATCAGTTGGAATGTAACAACAGAAGGCAAGAGTCAGGCAAAAGATTGTTTATTATGGAAATCAACACATATTTGTAGATTTTCATGTACATTATTATAGATTATTGTCAACAGACAAACACAGTCTTCTGATTGGTTGTTTCTCACTGAAAGTTATTCTTTCATCTCTTTGTGGCTGTCTCTTGAATGTCAGATCATCTATCTGCTAATTGTATCCGCCTACGCACAGTCTGCTATCGGTCTTCATTCTTGTTTTCACATGACTAATATTTGGGACATAAACATTGACGTAAATTACTGCCTACCAATCTGGCTAGGAGCCAGCTCTCACTACACGAGATCCATTGAAAACCAGGGAGTACCGGACAACTGCTTCGTCCTAGTCTGGGACTCATCGACAGTATACATCCACCGGGTTTCGAACCCAGGTGCTTCCAGTCACAAGGCAAGCTTAGACACGGGGACTCGACTCAATGACGCAGGGATTCTAACTTCTACCAATTCGTAATTTTAACTTGACCATCAGTTTTACGTTATCTAGAGATATGAAGTCATCAATGTCGCTCAGAAATGATCATTGCTAAAATTGAAAGCGCACGAAAACAGGAACATTGTTCATTGGAGTAAGAGATTGAGAATATTTACAAAGTGTATTTAAAATTAGGAGTTCGAAAAGAAAGAAGAGAAAATATGAACGAATGAATATGGATTACTTACCAAATTACTGTATAAGTTAAACAGAAAGGTTC